>JAAGEH010000143.1:5306386-5334671 GCA_011751065.1 Lasiurus cinereus
CAGCTCCCGGGCCTCCAGCTCCCCATGGTCTGCAGCTCCCGGGCCTCCAGCTCCCCATGGTCTGCAGCGTTCAGAGGAGCCCACGAGTCCTTTGGGGGTGGAACGACCCTTTCACAGGGGTCCCCTAAGACCATGGGAAAATGCAGATATTTACATCACAATGCAAAACAGGAGCAACATGTCATGGTTGGGGGGTCACCACCCCATGAGGACCTGGATCAAGGGTCGCCCAGGCCTGAGGCAGGTGGAGAACCGCTGGTTTAAAGCCCCCTCCCCAGAGCTTAGGAGGCAAAGGTGACCTGGGTCTGACCCAGCAGGGGCGCCCGTGAGAAGCAGCTTTCCCTGCTGGCTCCCCAGGAGGAGGGAGGAGGTCTGACACGCGGGAGGAGGTGACACGTGGGGGGTGGGGGAAGAAAGGGGGTCTGACACACCAAAGAGAGGTGACGTGCCCGGAGGATGTGATGCCAGGAGAGGTGACACAGCACCAGGATGGAGCGTGCCAGGAGCGTCTGTGACAGCCGAGAGGATATGACACACCAGAAGGATCCCACGCTGGAGCTGGCGTTAAAGCGGAGGGGCCGTGGGGTGAGAAAGGCAAGCAGTCCCCCCCCACACCCCCAACACACACACACACATACATTCGGCCAAGACCCAGCCAGGCCGACCTCGGTTCTGCGACCTGTAGCTGTTGAATGCTGCCTCAGCCCCAGTGAGCTTGGAAAGTGGCTTCTAAACCAGCCAGACACACCTCGATTTCAGCTGGCTCAGGCCCTGAGCAGAGAACCCCGTTAACCCAGGCAGAAGGTGAACCACAAGGAGCTCCTCTGAAGAATTCATGCGCTGGGATGTCTTAGGAATTGATTGACAGTGACATCCCCCGGAAGAGCCCCCCAAAGGCCTTGACGTGTCTGCTCCGTTCTTGGAAACTCCCTGTCAACCAGAGCCCCTGGATTTTAAGATGGCACATGGACAGCATTCCTTCTCAAGGCGAGCTGACACCGGTCTCCCCGCGGCTTTCAGCCCGGGGTCCTGGGTCTGAGCTGGAGGGCACTGAAGGATAGACAGTTCAGAGGAGCCCACGAGTCCTACTTCTGGCAACAAGTAGTTGAATTCCATCTGTAAACCATGGCACCCGTGATGATGGAGCCAGCATTTGTTAAACTACCTCGGGCAACTCATTTTCCATAAAACAGTCCATTTGGTCCTCCCAAGGTGAGGGTGTCTAATGTACACAGGAGGGAGTCACATGGAACCCCGAGGAGGATCAGATCAGGTGCCCAATGTCAAACTGCTGTTACTTGGATGAAACAGAATGCAGCATTCATTTGCATTGACTTTTACTACTCTTGTCCTTCTCGAGAAGGTTAGAGTTTCCCGGTGACATAGTCATCAGGGAATGAGATAAAGTGGTCCATTAAATGATTGATCAGAAGTCTTATGGGGAGGAATCAATGTTTAAAAGGCTTTTGATATTATTTTATTAGTATTTTCATCCAGTCAAAAATGTTGTAATCGGAGGAAGTTATGTATATTTCAGGAAAGATTAAGTCATACTCCTGAGATCTACTGGACAGAAGAGCATTTCCCAGTCATACAGGGTCAGCAAGTCCAAAACACAGCGCCATCTGAGAGAGGTTTAATAAATTGATCTTGTTAAGTGAAGGAAATAATAATGCATTCAACTTTATGCATAGTGTGAATCCCCTAATTACTCTCACTTGCTCAAGCATCTGGAGTGCAGAACTGGCTGAGTCTTCTGATATTTGGAGGCCAGACTTTTCGACAAATTTATTCTTCTTCTTCATAACTATTATTAGTTCCTCTTTTACAGCATCTAAGTTGCGTACCACACTTGTACCATGTAGCACACACAGCTTGATATTTTGTCAGATCCATCTGGCCTACGCCCTGTTGGTATTTATTTATGTTTCTTATTTTTTAATTAAATAATTTGAACAGTTTGGCCATTTCCCCACCACCTTTAGTGGTGAGCTAGTGGTTGCCAAGGGCCATGGGGGAAAGGTTAGGAATGAGTGAAGTAAATAAATAGCAAAATACATGAACTTTCATATGTGCACAAAGCAACATAGTGAATTTCAGTGCATATATATATATATATATATATCTGCCATATGACTTGAAATTCCAATTTGAGAAACCAACTCTTTTTGATTTGAGGTAAAATTCGATAGTCAGAACTCTAATATCCCCTGAGATGGTTATGAGTCATAGCTACAGCGATGTGAGCGAGCCTGTACATCCTTCGGAAGAACCAGAAAGGCCTTTTATGAAGGAGGTTAGAATGTAGGGCAAGAAAGGCTGAGGGAGAAAGCAGTCAGTTGAAATTTGTTCATGAGATGTGTACATGTAACCTGTTAGTTCATTTGGTTGCAGTGGAGCAAAGGGAAGGGAAGCATCAGTTGTGCTGAACTTGTAGGCTCGTGTTTGCTGAGAACTTGCAATGATGGTCAAGTATAGTCAAGAGCAGAATCAGACATCTAATATCTAGTGTACCTTTAGAATGCAACATCTGACGTGTTCAAGGGTATATTCTTTTATAAGTGTTTCTCTTCTCCATTCCTCTGTCTAACCATGAGATGAAAAATAGTGTTATATTTCATGCTCCCTCCAATCCATCAATTGCTATGGGCTCCCTGAATGCAAATCGGAGGCTAATTCTGGGATCAAGCCCTGTTCAGAGATAAGCAATGTCATGGCCGATTACTAGGAGTACCGGGGACGTGAAGGAAAGCGTTTGTATGCACACTGTGTACCCAGGACCACATCTTTTTCATCTCAGTTCCTGGGAAGAGGACATTAGGCGCAGATGCTGTGAAAAACCCTCTTTCATCTCATGGTTTCTAAGTGTCCTCGGCTGAGGTGAAGAGACCCCCACCACATGAAAATCTTTATACAGTGGTACCTCGAGATACGAGTGCCCTAACATACAAGATTTTTGAGATACGAGCCGCTGAGCGAGCTACTTTTGCTTTGAAATACGAGCAACAGTTGAGATACGAGTAAGCGCGGATCAGCCGGCTGCACACGACCCACCAGTTTACCACGACTCGAGCGTCTCATAGTTTCCCACGCCTCAAGGTTATGGAATGAATTAAACTCGTATCTCGAGGTACCACTGTATTAACATCAATGCACCGGGAACTTTCCATATCCTAACTATAGTGAGGCCTGCACACTCACCTGAAAGCACTCCGTGTTCCAATAAAATATGCAAAATCGTGTCATTAACAGACAAAAATAGGTCACTGCTTTAGCATGCACTTTCAGTGAGAGCATCATTTAAGTGTATGCCATCACCCCACTGCAGAGCAAGAGCAAACATTTCATAGACCATTTCATCCGGGCTTAGTCAGCTCTCTTCGGTCTGTGTGTGTGAGCATTACATGAAGGTTAGCCCGGAATTAGCTTCCTGCTGTGCCGCTCTGGTGTTAACCCTCACCTCCCCCTCCGGTACTAGTCTCACCACAAGAGCTACAGCCTTGCCTTGGCGCGGACTCATCATTATGTCATCATTAAATATTGCTTATCAAAGGCCTCTTGCTCTGGATATATTCCTGAAATCAGCAGGGAAACGGGTACAGTTCATTTTGAGCTGGGTACTTTGGTTTATTTAATTTTCCTTTGAAATGCCATAGAAGACCGTTCGAAAGCATTAAAATGGAGTTTTCATTTTGTAATTTGAGAAGTCTGTACAAAAACAGTGGCAATTATGTGTTGCATCGGATGGGAGTTTACAGCTCACTGTGCATACCACTGCAGGGCATTTTAAGTATTCCCTCATATCTCTACCCAAAGATACTCTTAAAGATGACCATAATTCAGGTAGCAGTGACAGAATTGGGTCCTCCATCCTTTTGCTCTCAGTGCTCCTGGTGCTGGATTTATCCCTACACTGCCTTTCCTGTGAACTAAAGGGAACCAAGAGTGGGGCCTGCCAAATACCTCTCATCTGCAGCTCCTGCAGACAGTCACACCTCCCAAACATGAGTCTATCTAGAGGCCAAATCTGTGAACATAATTTCATACTTATTTCCTCCTGTCTCTATCCTAATGGTGAGGGCACAGAAAAAGATGGTGGGTGTTGGGATGTTTGTGAAGCTTAACATGTCAGACGTTTTGTATGATGGGTTTACATACCTGCTCCTGAAAAGTAAGTGGAAGCAATCACTTCCAAGGTGGGAAGCTCATATAGCACATGTTGAACAAGGAGAGAGGTTTGGGCCAATCAAAATCACTCCATAATGCTTAGAAAGTGAAATATATAACTCCTCTGGGAAAGAGTTGCTTTGGGTAACTTTCAGTTTTATTTAATAGATGATAATAATTTCCAACATGATTTTAATCTTGTATTTCTAAAGCAAATCCATCTATTTGAAAGTTGATAAATATTAATGACCACCAGGAGAATCCAGTCCTGTCATCTTCCCCATCAGAGAGCTTTGTAGCTTGGACATGGTTGGGAGAATAGGTTCTTTGGAGGAACTGAAACGTTCATCCTGGAATGTACTTAATCAGCTGTTGCTACTACCACACTAATGGGAATAATAATATCAGTGAAAATGTTTTGAGTAGCTCAGTGTGCCAAGGACTTTACAGTAATCTCCTCCTCTAATCTTCAAAGAAACATGAGGTAGATGCTATTATTTTCTCTGTTTGACTCTCGGGTACAGAAATTGAGTTTTGGAGGCATCAAATAACCTGCCCAGAGTCAAGGAACTAGTGGTCTGGGACCCAAGCATCCAACTCAGTATTATTCAGACATTCACACTCTAAGCCACTGTTCTTCACCCTCTCTTTAGCTTCTTCATGCTTTATTCCCCTGCTGCCAAAAGCAGGTTCAGGCAAAAGTGCTTAAAGATCTCAGAAGGGGAGAATATAGCCCAAGAACTGGGAGCCATTCCCAGTAAAAAAAAAAAAAGGGGGGAGGGGGAGTTCACAGTGGAGAAGAAAGCTTGGGTTTCTGGAAAACGCCTAGGCTGCTGGCAAGACCAGGCCGGGATGAAGTGGGCAGTGACTAAGGCTTGGATGCAGCCACGTGCAGGTGAGACTTCAGGTACACATAGCCTATGGCAGTGGTCGGCAAACTCATTAGTCAACGGAGCGGCAAACCGCAGTTCACGAGCCACATGTGGCTCACGAGCTGCAGTTTGGCGACCACTGGACTATGGCATATGCACAACAGGAAGAAGAAAATGGTGTCCATACAGTATAAGAAAGTCTCAGTCTTGGCCACTGGTTTTTGTTTAGAGAGATCACTGAGAAAAGCAAAGCTGGAGGTAAAAAAAAATGTCTGGATAGACAGGAACTCGTGTGGAATACAAAGCTACAAACACTTCAGATGAAACATTTCTTTCTAGAGCAGGGGCGGGGAACCTTTATTTCTGCCAAGGGCCATTTGGATATTCAGAATATCATTTGCGGGCCATACAAAATAATCAACGTAAAAGGTAGCCTGCTGTATTTGGTCAAATATGTAATTAACTCACCCCTAATGCCTTGGCAGGGCCAGAACCAATGATTTCTCGAACCTTATGTGGCCGATGGACCTGCCACTCCCACCCCTGATCTACAGGACTGATAACAGTGAGGAATCATCTTAGAATGAGGAAGCTGGGGGCAAAGAAGCTACTCATCTTTGAGTAGCTCTTTCAGCCACTGTCAGCGATGGGAACTACGAGGAAAGAGTTGCACACAGTAGAAGGCCGTCGTTTCAGGGTGCAGAATGGACCCTATTCTGCCCACCAAGCTGTTCGCCCAGGTTTTCTGTCTAATACAGGCCCTGCCCTGTCAAGAAGACTTGCTTAATCAAGCTTCATAATTATCTATTGTTTTGCTGGATTTTTGGTCTGCTTCCATTTTTTTTTTTTCTCTACGTACTTAGTCTGCTTTCAGTTTTCATAGTGCCTTGTAGAGAAGGAAACTTAAAACTAGAAAAAAATACATGCAGTGATATAAAAATTCCTTTAAATATTTACTGCCATCTTTCCTCCCATATCTTATTTGAGAGGAAACACACACACACACACACACACACACACATACACACATATTTGGGATATAATAGCTTCCCTTACAAATGGTAACATTTGACATGTGAGACATATTTTACACATATTTCATGTATACATCCACTGTTTGAGAATTATACCAAATATATGTGACTCATTATTCGTGTTAGAAATTAGGACAAATTTACAATAGATTTCTTGACATAGTTTTAACTATTTTTAAGGAAAGTGAAAACGTTCTTAGACCTGTTATCTTCATTCTCCAAAACTTTTATCTATGCACTATTTTAAATTGAAGCTGAATGTGAATTTATAAAGCCCTGAGTTTGACTTGTTTATGAAATACGCCCAAGACACGTATCTTTAAACGGGTCTTTGAAGGAAGGTTCCTATTAATGTAGCTGTCAATAGCCTAGCATGGTTACAAACGACAAACATTGCCACAGTTGATTTAAGGGAATCATATTTATTGGGAAACGGTTGACAGCTCAGAGGAGAGCTAGGACGACTCGAAAGGAGGCAGGGAAAAAGAGCAGGAGGAACTGGAGCAAGGCAGCCCCAGGCAAGCGAACTGGTGCCCAGAGCAGCCCATGCGGACACCTGTCACAGCCAGCCTTGAATATGGCACTACAGCTCCTACCGCCGCCGTCGCCAGAACTTAATGTCCGCCACCACTGACACCTCTCCCTTGCTGGCCCCCAGAGACGGGGTTTGCCACAATCTCTGGCTCTTTGTTTTTGCTCCGTGTGATCGCAGGCCCAAACCTAGCTGGCCTTTTTCATTCCCTTGGGGGAAAAGGGCTGCCTTACACTAGAACGCATTCAGGGATATTCCAGAAACATTTTCAGGGCTGCCCAGTGAAAGCCATGATCTGTAATGCAGAATGGCGTTTTTAACGGAGCTGTGTTAGCTGTTTTCTCAGCAACACTGAAGCACAGACAAGCTCCAGTGTGCAGAGGCCCTCTCACTGTCCTGTGGATCAGCTGTGCGCTGCAGGCTCGTGGGGGTGGGGCGGGGATTCAGTTCAGGTTTGCTCCCCTAGTCTTTCTCTTTGATGCCGTGACCACCTGGGAAAAATCTCAGAAGTTATGTCAGAAGTGCAAATGCCAGTCTGAACCCCTCAAGGGCACCCAGAGCCCTGGCAGCATCAGCCCATTCACCGAGGTTCACTGGCCAAAGACAGTCACATACCAAGCCAAGTGCAGGAGGCCCGATGCACCTTCACCCTCCCTCTGGGAGGGGCTGGCAATGCACCTGGCGCAGGCTCTGATGTTTCATTCTGTCTCAGGGAGGAAATGATGGGGAGATCAGTGCGTTTGCTGTAGTTAGAGAAGCATCATCTAACAAGTGGGACCTTGTTAGAGTGAATATCATTAATATTATTCTGGTTCCTAACACTGCCATATTAATATGCATGTTCCCATCTCTCCCACTGGAGGCATGTTTCTGATAACACCCCTCCACCCCAACATCCTTCCTCTTTGACAAAAACCAAAACAATATTAAGGAGAAGGAGATTATGCACTTCTTAAATGAGGCATAGCCTCGCTCAGTGCTTTTTCTGAAGGGTATGAGAGCCGTACAAGGCATTTAGCCATTGCCAGAGGGGCTCTAAGTGAGGGGTGCAACCAGGCCTGTAAGTGAGAATCTCCTGGGAGAGAGTTGGTGATGCTAGAAGGATACCCCATGCTGATTACATCCGATTTTCTCCGGTTGAGGTCTGGGTACTTAACGAGATCAAGTGGTTGGCATACATATCCACGCTGAGAAGCACTGTTCTAAACGCGGTGGCCTGTGTGTAAGCCGGACTTGACCCCACGTCTCTGGGCCCCACAACTAGATGCCTAACGTGTCTAAGCGGTGTCATTCACCGTTTGAAAAGCTTGATGATCGAAATGAATAGCTCCCATACCTGTTGAGTTATTATCAAATGAAAGAATGAATGGAAGCGCGATGGGAGATGTATAACAAGTACTCAATAATACGTCTTACTGTTACCATTATCTCAATTCTGACATTCTCTGTGACCTTGAGAATTTGAGTTTTCTCCCCGGGGGTAATTTTCTCATGTAGAACTACAGATGAGTAATTCTCTGATTTTTCCTTTCAACTCTAACAGTCAATGATTTCCTGGTCTCACTTCAAAATTACTATGCCATCATTATAGAAATATGCTATTACTCTGAATGCGTGCTCAGCCATAGGGATTAAAAATATTGGAAGGGAAATATATCACATCTCTTTCCCTGGAGATAACTTTTGTGATTATTTTGCTGCTTTGGAATACACAGGTTTGCAGTGTGTAAATGTAGTTTGACAGGATGGCAAAGATAAAGTAGTAGCTTATATTACACACACACATACATACACACACCCTCCTCGATAGATGATAGATAGATAGATAGATAGATCCCTTGCTGTAACCATTTTTCATTGCAATCCCTACTTGGAAACTGTATCACTAAATGGAGAGACAGAGACAGAGACACACACACACACACAGAGAGAGGGGGGGGGGGAGGGGGATTACAAGGATATAAAGGAGTAATTCATCAATTACGGAGGCTCAGATGTTCCCCAGTAGTTGGTAAGCTGGAGATTGAGCAGGAGAGCTGATGGTGTAAATTCCAGATTGAGTCCCAGTTCACAGCAGAAGATGCTGTCCCAGCCTGAAGACAAGACAGCAGAATTCTCCGTTCTGTTCTAGCCAGGCCTGCCACAGGTTGGTGGGACCCACTCCCAGTAGGGAGAGCCACCAGCTTCACGCAGACTACCTGTCAGGTGTTCCTTTCACTCAGAAGCCATCACCCCACCGCCACCCCGGACACACCTGAATAATGTTTAACCAGATTTCTGGGGTCCCATGACCAGTAAGGTTGACACATACATGAACCATGTGATGTCCATAAACCGCGCTTGCTTCCTGTCTAAGTTTCCGTCTTCAGAAACCTGCAGAGGAACATTTGCCGAGTTCAAAACATATGCTGTGCCTTATGTGACAGTTTTCTTTGCGTAGCAAGTTGCTTACTGAAAATATTGTCCTCGAAGGTAGGGTTTGGGCATTCTGTTTGCATGATACGCAAAGTTCCCATTCCAAGTCTGTCATTCTCCATTACTTCAGCAAGGAATGGAGTCATTGACATTAATGGGTAATACATTTTTTTACTCATTACTAGTTATTAAATGAGTGTTACTCTGCTCACCGTGTTATGAATATTTAAATACAGACATGACATCTAGACTGTGATCTTCCTGATGGCAGGGACCTGTTCTCTCTCATCTCTCAAGTTCACCTTAGTGGAAGCTCACCTTAGACTCTTATTCCTTCAATGAGTGAATGCACCATTGAAAATGTTCAGCAGCACGGTGACTAAGTGGCCACTTTATTCTCATTTCACACAAAAAAGAAAATTGTATCTATTTGCTTTTGCTACAGAGTTCTGTGTAATGAGCAGTGGCATTTATTTCTCCCGTGTACCACTTAGCCGGGCAGTTCATCTAGGGTCGCTGGGTAGGGCCCCTCCACTCCTGTGTTGCTCTCAGAACTTGGGAAAAGAAGCCACCGGCCAGGATGAGCTTTTCTCCTGCTGGTGAGAGGATGTAAATGCGGGAGCAAAACATGCAAGGCCTCTTGAGAGCTGGCTCAGAAGTGACACATTGTCCCCCACTCATTTTTCTTTGGCTAAAACAAGTCTTAGTGGTCACGCTCCATCCACAATGAGGCCACGGCAGTGATGTGGGTACATGGAGGGGTGGGGGAGAGTTGGAGCCCATGATTCAATCTGCCTAAGATGCCAAGACTAAGAAGGGTCATTTGATTTGGCCAAGGTCACAGACGTAGGCTCTGGAGCCAAGATTTGACCTCAAGTTGCTGATGCCAATGTTTTTAAACTCTACTATGCTATGATCAAATAGCCATCGTGAAGGCATTTTTGGCAGCTGGGTAAGTCACATACAATTTTTTTTTTGCAGTAATCTTCCTCTTAAAAAAAAAACAAACTGTAATGCATTTATCTAAACCTTGTTGAGAAAGGGGATCTTACAGCTGCAAAGGATATAATTAAAAGTTGATGATCTAATAGGCATCTTCCATCTATTATTTACTCTAGAGGTTGAGATTCAATTAAAATCGGGATCCAACCTCCAGTTTTGGCATAGCATCTTGTCATCGGCAGGCAGAGAATGTCCCAGAGGCAGCAAGAACGTCCCCAAATAGGAAGCACTGTTCAAGCAGCCAAGCGCATCTCGCAAGTCACACCCTGACGATTGCATGGGGTTTGGGTCTATGAAGGGCTGCGGATTCAGTGGAAGATACTTAATGGCCTGTTTTTCACACCGTTGTCCCGGTGCCATTTGTTTATACATATGTGTACATGTTATACGTGATATTTATCTGGTAGGATACAATATTTATATTGTATTGCAGATCTGAGTCTTCTGTAATTTTTTTTGTCAACAGCTTTTGACTGATAGTGAAAGACTAGATCGTTACTTACGTTTAAAATCTCAGGAGTTAGGACCTCGCATTAAAGTCAGGAATCTCCTTGCCTTTGAAGACATGGGGTGTCGTTCAGTATTCCCTGCATCACGTGGCCAATGCCCTCTGATTCCAGGGCACTGTCTGCCTGGCTGCAGCGCACATGGCCTGCCCAGCTGGCTGCCTGGTCTGTCAGAAATGAGATGCTTCTGCGTGTCCATTCTCCCACCAGTGACTTTCAATGAGAGAAGGTTTGAGATTACAGATGGGAATTAGTCAAATATATTCTTTCCCCCAAAGCAAAAATGGCATTAAATGTACCCAATTCCCATCAGAGTTTTGTTTGTAGATGTATGTTCACAGGCATAGTTATATCCTTAAGTTTATGGGCAGAGTTCTGACTAGCAACACTTTCAAATTAAGCTTTTATTTTTAATTAAATATTGGCATATATTAAAGGTGATAGAAAAGTTGTTAATTTTCTACAAATCTGAAGCATGTTTTCTTTCGTTTTTGGGGTTGTTTTTTTTTTTGTTTTGCAGACATGTACATATTACATCAGAGACAAAAGATTAAGACAGTCACCAGATTTCCATGCCAGGCCATCTTTGTTTCTGAAGGCTGCACAGTCCCTCACCACGGCCAGGAGCTGCCTGTGCTGATTGGCACCTGTCACTCGGAAAAATGTCCTGGGGCCAGGTCCCTGCTGGCAGTGCTGAAACCCTGTGTCAGGCTTTCCATCAGAATTTCAGATTCCCATCATGGGAGTGAACATTCCCGAACCTTTCCACACAGCGGGGCCCTGTCTGTGAAGCACAGCCAGATGGCACTGGGCGTCCCCAGGAGCCAGGTGTGAGCTGGCCACGCGTGGCTCTCACGTTCGCCACTGCCGCCAGCGCCAGGCTCTGCAGCCTGAGCTCCAGACGGAGGCCCCCGGGCCTGCCGCTGTGAGCACTGGTCATATCTCAAAATAACTGAGATGACCTTTCCAGCAGCCAATTTGCCTCGATCTTCCCAAATAAAATAGGCTTTTACTCTTGAAGAATGAGTATTAATCAGGCAGGTCGCTATAAAAATGTCTGCAAACAGCATTTAAATAGGGAAGCGGAATGAGCGGCGAGGCCAGGTGATCCTGGTTCCACGCGTGCCCCGGCCACTGCAGGCTGGGATCGGCCTCTCGGTTACTCCCAGGCCGGGTTCTGGGGATGCGTCTACTGCGCACTTGCTGTACTGGGGGACATTTTCTTATTTACTCTGTAGACAAAGAAACAGAAGTTAGAGCAGCTAGGAAATAGCAGGGCAGTAAAACATGAGCACGTCTCTTCTACTAATTGGTTCAGAGGAAGTCTCAGCAAGCACTAATTTCAGAGACTAACTCTCATTTTTCCGCTCCTTCCCATCCTGCTGACCCTGCTCGTGTTACTGTCATTCAGCTCGGGTCTTCTGAAACCGCCAGTTCTTCCCAGTTAGCTGACCTGCACCGGGGATCCGACTACACCAGTGACTGCCGTCCCAAAGTGCCCGATGACATATGTCGCACTAGGTACCTTGCACATGCAGTTATCTGAGCAGCGTTGATGCATCACCCTCAAGGGCTGTGTCAGAGGGAATCTGACTGGAACAAGTCAGAGAAGCTCTTTGCTGCCACGGCATTTAATTCTAGCAGGGAAAGCAAAGCAGAAGAAATGAGTAATGAGCCACGCCAGCGAGGCCACGCGGTACTAAAGGGGAGCGTGCTAGTGCAGATCAGGGGCACAGAAGACCTCTCTGAGGCAGGTTAGTTTGCCGGAGTTGCATCACGAAGTCACAAACCGGGTTTAAACAACGGGATTGTATTACCTCCGTTCTGGAGGCTGCAAGTCCAAGGTCAAGGTGTCCTAGGGGCTGCTTTCTTCTGAGGACAGAGGCAGGGTCTCCTCTGTTCCTCTCCCCCAGCCTGTGGGAGGTTAGGCATTTCCTGGCGTGTGGATGCTTCACTCCATGCGGATCTCCGTGTTCAAATCTCCCTGTTCCCTAAGGCCCCAGTCACATTGTATGACCTCATCGTCACCATCTGCAAACACCCCGTTCTCAAGTAAGGTCACATTCACAGGGACTGGTCCTTAGGATTTCAACATCTCACCACCCCCCCCCCAAAAAAAAAAAAAAACCCACACAGGGTGAGACTTAAAGTATGTGTTGAAAGAGAAATACTTGAATATGGGGTGCCAGGGAGGGGAGCGGGTGGAGGTCATACTAGTTTCAGTTTCTGTTTGTACAATTCATGGAGGTTCGTTCCTCGGTGAGAAGCCATTGGGGATGGTTGGCGGGGGGCAGAGCCCTATGGCAGATGTGGAGTGTCGGCGCCATGCAGAAATGCCTTTGTTTCTCTCTGCGGAACGGGGCTGTGAATTATTCACATGACTATCATATAACGACTTACCGACTTCAGAACTGTAAAGAACCCTATTAATGTTTTAAGCATTTCCCTTTATTTTAACACAAGTAAATTATTTAGGCGATGTGAAAATGGTTTGTGCTTTGACTAATGAGTGGAGAAAGTGTATATCATATCTTCCTTTAATTGGCTGTTTACCTTATCCCGTGGAAATAATACATTTATTATTTCAGACATAATTAACTATGCGCACACTCCCTGATGGATATGTGTGCCATTTTTACACTTGATTTAGTCATTAGGACACATGGCGGTGCAGATAATTGTTACTTGGGAAATGTCACTTTCTCTTCAAGGAGCTATGTTTCCACCTAGAGGCAGTGCCGCATTTCCTTCATCACTGTTTCCTCCATGATTCACCGGGCCTCTCTGAACACGCCCGGCCATGGGTGTCTCATCACCCTGCGTGCTCTGCCAGCCAATCCCTCCAGCATGAAATAGACCATGACCACACGTGTGTGTGGAGAGTGGCCACAGCCTGTGGACAGGTTCAAGCCTCGGACTAATGAGAGGGCACGGTCCTCCCCTGCCAAAGCCACATGCATGGCCCAGCTTGGAGGGCAAAGCCCTTCCAGCACAGTGAGAGCCAAAGGCTATAGTTGTAAACTTGACCTTATGGTCTGAACCTGGGGTCCCATGTGGCTCAGTAATACAAGCTGTGGGAGGTGCAGCAGGTAAACAGCTTGGCCAGGTGCATGTAACTGAGTAGATTCCAAACTCACATGAACGTAGTAACCATGCCCTTACTTTGCCTCATGGGAATAAAGACACGGCTTTCAGGCTGTGTTGCTGTCGCTCGCTCTCCATCAGAGAGGACAGTGTCCCACCCAGACCCAGCTTTCCTTTCTTGTCTGTCCTTTCTCAATCCTTCACCGCCCCCTCTCAGGCTCACTGAACCTGAGCTATCTCAGCACAGTCTAGCACAGAAAGATGTGGTAGTGTGGATCCACAGCAACACCTCATGTGATGCTGCAGAATCCACTTGTCCACCCATCCTGAAGCAAAAGAATGTCCTGTGATGGACTGGACCTTGACTGATTTTCTCAGAGTTCTTGTAGGAGCGTACAAAATGCAGGGTCACTCCAAAGTTTTCTTGATGCTTGTAGAGCGTGAATAGAAGGTTTTATATTTAGTTCGGATATTCCTTACGAAATCTTTGTGAAATGAGCAGGGCTGGATTAGAACTTTTCGCTACTAGATTCATACCCAAACCAGGTCTCCTAAGGCCGCTTTTTAGCACTGGGGGAACTATACCCAGAAAGAGAATTCATTCCATTATTGAAGATTGACAAATGAAGTCCCCTGATGTCCCCTACAGACAGCTCATGAAAGTCAGGGATTCCTCTCTCAAGGATCCTCAGACTGGTTTCCCCAAAAATCCATGGTAAAGACACGTACTAGTAAGTACAATCTTTGTATGAAGTTTTTGGTTTCCTTCTTGGATGAGAAATGCCTTTCTCCTAAAAATTACATGCCCCCCCATGCTATTATAGTTAAATCTTAAATGCCCAAAGCAGGTAAAAAAAAAAATAAAATAAAAATAAGAGGGCTGGGCACAATATTATGGAGAGTGCTGGTAGTTGTAGCAAACTAGAAAAAACAAGGATGTAAAATTTTTCTCTTCAGTTTCTTAAAAAAACAACACTGCACACTTGCATATCTAGGTATTTATCTAAATGAGTTGAAAATTTATGTCCAAACAAAGCCTGCACACAGGTGTTTATAAAAGTGTTATTCCTAATTGCCAGAGCTTGGGAGCTACCAAGGTATCCTGAAGCAGGTGAATGGGATACATCAGCTGTGGTCCATCCGGATAATGGAATATTAACGCTAAAAGGAAAGAAGCTATTAAGCCCTGAAAAGGCACGCAGGAACCTTCAGTGCATATTAATCACCATGTGGAAGAAGCCAATCTGAAAGGCTCCATGCTGGGTAATTCCAACTCCATGACATTTTGTAAACGGAAAAACTGTGGAGACCACAAAAAGATTAGTAATTGGCAGTGGGGAGGCGAGGGAGGGATGGATGGATAGAGCACGGAGGATTTGGGGGGCAGTGAAACTTCTATGCCGTGCTGTCACACAGACACATGTCATTATATGATACATTTGTTCAGACCCTTAGAGTGTACCGTGTCTGAGCGAACCCTCAGGTAAACTGGGGACTCAGGAGGCCTACGTGTCAGTGCAGGTTCATCAGTTGGAGCGATGGGTCCTTCTGGTGTAGGATGTTGGTGGTAGGGGAGGCTGTGCGCGTATGGGTTAGGGCTGTGTGAAAACTCTCCAATTCCTGCTTAGTGTTTCTGTGCACCCCTCCCCCCAAGACATCCTATCAAAAATGAAATGTAGTTCAAAGGGAAAAAAGCACTGTAATTATCAATGAGAACCAGTAAGCTCTCTGACTTGAATCCTCAGGCTAGAATCCAAATGCTGGATTGCTTCTTGCCTACCTCAGGATAGAAGAATCCATCTTCCTCTTATTTCCTCTACTTCGTGTGCATAATATTATTAAAGGAATGTTTTACAGAATTTAAAAATGATTTATAATTAATATTAGCATTTGGGAATACAAACAAAGTGGCTTTGAAAAAAGTCATTGTATACCTTTTTAAAATGAGGTCGCCATATGTCAGCACATGTTTGTGTGTACTCTTATTTTTTTAATACATATATATTTTATTTCAGAGAGGAAGGGAGAGGGAGAGAGAGATAGAAACATCAATGATGAGAGAGAATCACTGATTGGTTTCCTCCTGCATATTCCCTATTGGGGATTGAGCCTGCAACACAGACATGTGCCCTGACTGGGAATCGAACTATGAACTCCTGGTTCATAGGTCAACGCTCAACCACTGAATCAAGCTGTCTGGGCTTATAATTTATTTATAACTTCTTGAACATTCTTATATACCATTTATTGTCCTTGGGTTTATTTGTTTTCCCCTTTTCTCTTGTTTAGTTTTGCATTGAGATCATCTTTTTGTACGGTTTTTATGTTGGATCCCTTTATCTTGGAAACCAGATCACGTATTTAACAATGCTATTTTTCATATAGAATGGTGGGTTTGGCTTCATCTTTGATGTTTTCTTCTTCCTTCTATTTTAATTTTGTTTCCCTATTGCTTTTTTTTTTGAGCTGAGGTGTTTATTCTCCATTCCTCTGACAGTGAACAAAGACACTGACGCCCATGAGTAGTCTCTGGGTAGAATTTTGGCCCCTGCCCCTATATTTTGATAATATCATTCCAAAATTACTATTTTTAATGGATGATGTTATTTAAATTTGGAACCATTTTTGTATCTTCAGCCACACGCATACAGCTTGTAACTCTGTACCTTTTGAGCAAATGTTTGATGAACTGGGCATTTCCAGTTAGGTCTTTCCAGAAGTTCATACATACAGACACTTCTGGGACATAGATGCACTCTCAAATAAAAATAAATAAGATGCCAGTGGGGAAGATCATTTTTTAACAAGAAAAAAAATTAAGTAGATTAATAATTGAATATCCAATAAGCCCCATACTTTTAAAATTATATCCTTGTAACAGTTTTTTATCAAATTAAGTACCATATAATGAAGATATAAATGAACAGTGGCCCGCTTACTCCTATAATATGTTGATGCTGACACCTAAATAAAAGCTTCATTTCTAAATACCTCCGAGAATCCATTGGAAGACTTTCTATTTTTGATAGTGGGTTATTTCAAATATTTTAACACTGTTCAAGAACCATCAAATAAATGGATCTGAGGTGGTTGATTTTTTTTTCAGGTGAATGTTAAGAAAACTGACTAGAGGACTTGACCAAGGAGGACATGGGCAACAAAGCCTAAGAGGATAAATGGCAGCGTGGGGTCACGGGTGGGAAGAGCTCGCAGCCACCCAGGAAGCGGAGCCCGCCTCTGTGGGCTCCCTTTCCGAGGCATCCACAGACCTCCCCACATTTTATGGGCCTTGAAATCCTAATGGGAGGACATCTGTTCAAAGCCAGTGAAACAAACAGATGATTCCCAGGGGGCTCCGAAAGCTCCAGGCTTGCCTTGCAATTTGTGCCAAATGATTCTAAGCAGATTTGCTATCTAAGCACCAGCCCCTGTAAGAAGCCATAATGACCTCTCGTGCCCCTCAGGGGAGATTTTTTGCTCTTCTGACCCCAGGACCAAATTCTGTCTTCTTCACCCCAAACCAACTGGACACTTTGGGACAATTGTAGAAAGAAAGCATAGTTTCTCTGAGTTTTAGTAAATTTAAATCTTACAATACTATCATCATCCTGAAGGACTTTCTTTTAGAGCACTGGTCAGCAAACTTTTGCAGTAAAGGCTAGCGTGTAAATATGTTCAGCATTGCAGGCCATAACGTCTTTCCCACAGCTCCTAAACCCTGCCTTTTAGCATTAAAGCAACCACCAACAAATGTAAAAGAACCCACATGATTGTATTCCAATAAGATTGTATTTATTTTTTATTTTTTTTAATATTTTATTGATTTTTTACAGAGAGGAAGGGAGAGGGATAGAGTGTTAGAAACATAGATGAGAGAGAAACATTGATCAGCCACCTCCTGCGCGCCCCCTACTGGGGATGTGCCCACAACCAGGATACATGCCCTTAACTGGAATTGAACCTGGGACCTTTCAGTCCACAGGCTGACACTCTATCCACTGAGCCAAACCAGTTTCAGCCCAATAAAATTTTGTTAAACACACACACATAAAAAACAACAACACTGGGCTGGATTTGACCTTGAAATGTCCAAGCCACCTCTGTTTTGGAGCATAGTATGTATTTATTCTGAAGTAGAGCAGTTATCAGGGAAGTCATTTCAGTAAAACTCATAATCATTGAAAAACAAGGGTGTTTTCCTTCCTCTTATTCAGATTTCAGATCTGTATTCCCAACATCCCTTTTCCTTTATACATGTTCATTCAGACAGCATCGCCCTAAAAGAGGAAGGAGGAAGAGAAGACACAGCAACTGTGCTCTCATTTATTACTTGATTAGAAATAAAGGCTCCCCAAATCCTGCACTTACGTAACCCATGTAGTTACCTATTTTCAATAAAGCATTGGTTCCCCAGAATGCAACCTTAAGGCATTCTTCCTAAGATGTTTAAGAAATGTATACAGTGCCTGGTATTGATTTGGTCACTTCTGCCACCAATTATTTCCAGAAAACTTGCATAAGTATGTCTGTCTTAGATATTGTTGGGGAGGTAGATGTGTATGCCTTTGCAATTTATAATTATCCTGGAAGCTCGAGTCCATTTCTAACCTCAAAGACCTTCTGTTTTCTTAACCTCTTTATCCCTATAAACTAGAATTGTAGTCCCTTCCCACAGTAAATAAAGTTTAGTACAGACACTAAAGCCTGAGTGTCTGTGTTCCCACACAAGCTCCATCACTTGTAAGCTGTGAATTTGGGGTAAGATGCTTGTCTCTCAACACCTCGATTTTCTTGAATGAAACTGCTGGTAATGAGAGGACATACTTCATAGCATTGTCACAAGGCTTAACCATGAAAATACCCGAAGTTATTTGAAAAGTGCCGAGGCACATAGTAAGTGCTTAATATGCATTATATATACTACCCTTTTTACTAATTAAAACATCTGGTTTACCCAGTGAAGGACAAATGTAGCATATAGAAATTAGTCTCTTTGCCCAGTTAAAAAAAATCCATAAAAGAAAATAGAGACATCTACTCATTCATTGAACATTTGTTTCCTTACTTTGACTTTTTCTTTGTGACAGGAAGTATTTTAAAGAGAGCAGTGATAGGACTCTGCTTAACAGGGTCTCACATGACCTGCTCTGTGGACAGAAAGCAGAGAGCAGGAGGCCTAAGGCACAGATCCCTGCTTAGAAGCTGTAGCAGTAAATCTAGAAATAAGTGTTAGTAGCTTTAACCATATTTCAGAAGTGCTAGTAGGAATTGGTCATATTATGGATATGTTTTGAAGATAAAACTGAGAAATTTTGTCCCAGTGCCAGATGAAAGGTGTAAGAGAACAAAATGATGGATGAGTACTCTACAGTTTTTGGTGGGTGGAACTGGTAAAATGGAGTTGTCATAAACCAGCTCTTGGTAGATAAATGAGAAGGCTTGAGAGTTGAGGAGAATGGAGGTAGGAGTTCAATTTAGGTTAGTGAGCGTGATACCTTCATGTATCACTTTGGGCTACATACAGTCTCCAGGACCTTGATCAAATAACCGGATATTTCCATGAAGTTACTTTGTAGATGTGATTGAAGTCCATAATCAGTTGATTTCAAGTAAGGGAGATTATCCTCTATAATCTGAATGGGCCTCATTTTATCAGTTGAAAGGTAGAGAACAGTTTCAATCCTTCCTATAGCCTGTTCCACACATTTCTGATTTTCTTAGCGAAGGCCCAAGGCAATTGACTGCAAAAAATCTGTCATATGCCTCTCCCCCTGTTTCTGCTTCTCCAGTGGAACCACGCCTGATTCTTGATTCAACAGGGACTTAGCTATGCCATCAGAAGCATGCTGGTTGAAGGTAGAGATTTGGGACTCGTGAGTCTATAGCTGCCCTTCAGAGCCTTGGTATTAGATATATTGGAGGATGTTACCTGTTCAGTGAGTAGAGATTTTAAAATAGCTGAGGATGTAAGGAGCATGGATGAAGCTGAGAGGGAGAACTAAGGACATTAAGAAAAAAGAGACAAGTGGGAGGGTGAGCCAGACTCATAGAGAATCAGCCCAGAGGAAGACCAAATGGAGACCTTGTTTTAAAGAAATGGGAGTGACCACCCCAAGAATGAGAAAAAGAACACGTGGTAAAGTCAAACAGGTATGGCTTTGCCCAGATCAAAACCGTGGGTTTCTTTTCTATAGCGGGCACCGCTGACAAAATGAACAGCATGAAGACTAAGTTCCCCATATTTAAAACCAAAGTATTACTGTGCAGAATAGATGAATTATGCCTTCCAGACACCACCACCAACAAAAGGCCTCAAACTTGGTAGAAAAAAAAAGCTCTACAAAAGTAACTTACGAAACAGGAAACTGTGTATGAAGAGAGATTCCATGTTTCTAGTATTCAGGAAAAGAAAGTGAGTATTGAAACAACCAGGAGGTATTTACCTTATACCAGCATCACATTGACTAAATTAGAAAGTGAAGTCATTTTAACCGGGAGGATGAGAGCTGGGGATGGATGACAGGGGACCATGTGGGCTGCGCTGGTGAGACCCATATGGGCACAGACCGGAGAGCCACTCATCAGAAATAATGAGGTCAAGTGTGCATTAACCCAGTGCCCTCCTGGTACTTCTCTGTGTCCCCACAACCCCCCGACCAGACAAAGAAAAATGCATGCAGGAGCCACATGGTGGCAAATACGGGGTGATCTCTACAGCAATGTTGTGCACCAGCAGAGAATTGAAAGCATCCTCCAAACCCTGCAAAGATGACAAAACAAATACAGTGAGCTCTTTCCAGGGAATGCAGTGCAGTAGAAATAATGAATGAGTGTTTGCACCGCTAAAAAGAATAGATAAAGAAGCCAGTGTTTGCTGTAGAAACAATACAAACGCTAGCTCATTGTTCTTCACAGGAATTCACTCTGCACAAGGACAACCGTGCCACACCGGTATTATTGTTTTAAGGAACACACACCACGGGCTTCCGGTCATGTATGAAACACTTTACAGTGACCACCATGTGTGGGTGAGGAAGATGGATAAAGATAATAATGTTCAAAATAAGGACAACTAATATTACAGAAATAATGGTTATGCTTTCTCACGAACTTCAGAGTAGAGGAGGTTAAAAGCATGTTTCCAAACGCCTTTAAAGAGCATACCTGTGATCAGCATTCCAAAGCTTCAGCCTACCACCCTGTCTCTGATCGCCCAGGGCCCCCCGTTAAAAACTGCAGCAAAGGGAACCTTCAGTTCTGTGTCCTTGTGGGTAAAACTGCTCCCTGTTCGGTTGGCGAGGAAAACAGGCTCTCAGTAACCTCCGCGTTGATCTCTGTTTACTCTCTGATCATTAGATGGTCTGACTCTTTCTCATTAAGGTGTTCCCTCAGGAGGCTGCCTTGGAGCCGGCCCTCTGAAGTCCCTTTAAAGCGATGAAATAGAAGAAGCAAACGACTCCTTCGACTTCGCTTTTTATGTGGCTACAATTCCCTCCGATTTTCAGATGGCAAGCCTGTGCCTCGCTGCATTCTTATTCCATAATTTATAATCCCCAGTAATGCAGGAGACTAATGAGGGAAGAGGCAAAACTCTCAGGCAGACCCGGGCCATCTCACAGCGGGTGTCTGGAGCACCTCCATTCCTTGTTATTTTACATTTCCAGCGTCCGGGAGACCAGGTACGCCGCGCTCACGTTGGCGCAGGAGGAAATGTACTTTTGCAAAATATTGATCACATCGGAGAACTGTCATGTCCTACCCCTGGTGACCTCCAGGAGTTTGTTTCTTTCTGAGCCCCTGATTTATGTTGTCTAGCAGCCGCCTCCGTCCTCTGGCCTTCTCACTCAGCTTTATGGCTGTCGGGGGATTACTTTGAAGGTCTCCACGAGCTGATTGATTAATACGATGATATAGTCTAGGTCAGAAACTGCCACGATCTGATGTATTGATTCCACTATCAACCGAAACACTGAAATAACATTATGTAGAAAAACCAAGATAGATTTTTTTTTTTTTTGTTAAATCAGAAAAATGTGTCGCTGTGAAACAGTGAGGATGAGCCGGAACTTCTACCTGGAACTCACATGCCCTTTTCATGTGTGTAGAAGGCTTGATGCAGCTAAGGAAGTGATCCGTGTCATCAGGAAGTCCAGCATCTGCAAGAAGTCTTCCCAGGTGAGGCAAGGCCAGGGAGGGAGTGGCTACAGGCTCACCTAGAGACAAGTCCTCCCTTGGATGTGCTCCACTCAGAAAACGGAAAGCTGAAAACACGCCTCGGGATTCTGATGTGGGCCCCCTGATTCTTCTGAAGAAACCGAGGGGGCGAACTTGTCTAGATGAGGAGAAATTGAGCCATCACGATGTCCAATGGCCATCACAAGGACGCTCGCAAACCAAAGGTTTTCTGCCAGTCTTCACCCTCATTTCAGCTTTTATGCCAAGAAGGTCTAAACATTCTCCCAAGGTCCAGAACATCTTTAGGAAATTATAGGATGTCTCTGTCTTTCAGTCTTTCTCAAATCTGACCGACAGCAGAGAAACAAGCTAACTTTAAAAAAAAATGGTATTTTCCCCTTCCTTTAACAATTCCCTGTAAGAAAACCTGTGGTTTCAGCTCTCCTCATTCCACAGTGACTTATAACAAACCCGAGAAGCTGACTCAGCTCCGCACCCACAGCGCCTGCTCTTGAACAGGCATACTCAGAGCCACGCCAGTAGTCAGGCTAGTTTCCTGTCAATGGGGTGCCAAGCTGGAGTCTAGTTGCCCCCCAAAAATGTGATGCAGAAGCCACCGTGTGCAGCAGAGAGCCACAAAGGTGCCATGGGTAGAGCAGGGAGGAGCAGAGGCTGGGCCTGCTTTGCTCAGCGGTCCTCCCTCACCCAACCCCGCACCCAGCAGCTTCCAAAACGCAGTTGTGGGATGGGCTTAGGATAGACATTCCGTTCCTAAGAGATTCCAGAGGCAAAGACTTCGTCTCCTCCGCCTGCCCTGTGTCCCCAGTATTGCGCACGTGGAATGCCTCTTCCTGTGCATTCAGTAGACATCTGAGGGGTGATCCAGTAGCCTGAATGAGCAGGCGGACAGAGACCTGGTGAGCAGGGGGTTCGCTGGTTGGGAGAAATATGTCCTCAGAGACAAGGACGCGAGCAGGCAGGCCCAGGGAGACTGTCCCCCGCCCTCCTGACTGGTGGCTGCAGTCCAGGTGCCTGCAGAGTCCAGAGATTTGGAAGGCCACGGGTGTCTGCCCACTTCCGGAAATCTGACTGAGTTTTATTCCTCTGAGGAACCTGGTAGAACTGGCTGTTTATCTCTAGGGCTCTCTGGGGCCACAAGGAGTGGAGTGAGCTGTGTCTGTCCCATGTCTGTCCAGGACAACTGACATGCAGCTGCTCCAGCCATGAGCTTCACAAGCTTCATACGTGTCCTCTCGCTTGACAGCCAGGAGGCCACGGGCAGTAGGGAGCTCCCGGGTTCAGGTGAGGGTCTGAGGCTCAGGAGTCAGTGTTCAGAGCCAGTGTGTATTCCGTTGGGAGCTGAGATGGGTGCGCCGTCTGAAATTACCATCTTTGTAGGCCAGAAAACGATCAAATAGAAAGTGAGCCTTACATTCATCATTTATACTTCTCCTATTCATAGGTAGGGATTTTAAAATCCCCAATTTTTATTTTAATAAAAGGAATAAATAGAAATCACCTTTATCGTGAAGGCAAGATTATGAAAAGATGGGTTTCATCATGCTTAGAACTCATACGACCAGTTAGTCTTGGAAGCTTCCCATACTTATGCTGATTCGTCACTCTTTGGAGGTCCACGCTGGCCGGTATTTGAAACATAAAATACATTGCTTACTCCCTGGCATATTTGTGGACATTCTGAAAAGCACGCTCAAAGCCGGGGATTGGAAGAATCGGAAATTTAAATACACTGAAAATAGCCGAGACCGGTTTGGCTCAGTGGATAGAGCGTCGGCCTGCAGACTGAAAGGTCCCAGGTTCGATTCCAGTCGGGGGCATATACCTTGGTTGCGGGCACATCCCCAGTGTGGGGCGTGCAGGAGGCGGCTGATCGATGTCTCTCTCTCATCGATGTTTCTGACTTTCTATCCCTCTCCCTTCCTCTCTGTAAAAAAAAAAATCAATAAAATATATTTAAAAATAAATAAATACGCTGAAAACATAGAAAGCCTTAGAGCCAAGATTAAGAATTAAAAGCACCCAGAAAAGGGTGTTCTTTGGAGAAGGTTAACACGGAGAACTGAAGAGCTTCGTATCGTTGGGTTCGATAACGTAAATATTTACCCCGGCGGTGGTGTGGTTTCGTCCCCGGTTTCATTAACAGGCCTTTCAGCCCACTGGCCCTCAGGGATGGGAGATGGCCTTCCTGGGTGAGCGATTCGGTATAGTTTTATAGACTCGGAACACAAATAGGGTCCTTCCAACTACAGAAGTAAACAGGATCCAAATGACAGGGCTGACAAGTCATACGGTCAATCCAGTGAACGGAAAGGAAACGCGAGCCGCCTCTGTTTCTCCACACGGATCCCTATAACCCGGTTTATATATTTTACTCCGACTAATTCCGCGGCCCGGAGGAAGCGGGTCTGTTGACTGCTGTGTAACCCAAAACGCGTCGGGTCCTGTGGAATCAAAGTCCAAAGCACGATTTTGCCTCCTTCACTTGAAACTGTGAAATACGAAACGCCCATTCATTCCTGACGGACAGCCCCCATTGTGGATATACAGTCTAACTAATGGAATTGGAAATTGCAATGCATGAATCAGTTACAGTTGTTCAACTGTCTATTTCGGAAAGGGAGAACAGTTTAAATTATATATGATTTTATTGTAAAACGCCGGCCTATCTTCACTGACAGCCCTCCCCTCGGTGAATCTGGTTTTCACGAGGAACTTATCTTGCATGCACACAGCCCTGTCCAATGGCGCGTTTCCTATCTATTGTTCCTTGCGCAAGAGATGGGTCTTTATTAATATTTAAATGTCTCCGTGCTTGCATTTTGACACAAGTTTACTCGGGATTGAATGGGGTCTTCGACTCATGCCAGGCAGGCGGTATCTGCGTGATGCCAGGCAAACTAATTCAGGCTCGCTCCTCCATAGGACTCCCCCCACCCCCCCAAAACAGGATTGGAAAAGCAGAAGAAGTAAAGCAGTTTCGGTGATTTGCTGACCAGTGAGATGCTGCGAGCACTCCATTTCATCCCAGTTCAGATTCACGGACACTGGGAAATTTTATAGCAATGTGAAGGAAACTAAAAGAAGGAAACAGCTTTTAAGTCTTCCGTGTGTCTGTCTGCTCAGGCCAACTGATAGGAATCAGGCATGTCCAAAGGTCAATGCTACAGAAGCGGAAAAGCCGGTCTTCGATGAATAGATGGCAGCGGAAAGGCAGGCTGGGTCTTCATTTCTCTCCAGAGCCTCCAAATGCCACCCTCATGTCAACTTCCCCAGAGGAGGAGGGGCCAGGGGTGGATGTTGTCGCCATGACAATGGTCTTTTGCAGTTTTTATTCTGCGCCTGCTGAAATTTTGACTTCGTGATGAGCTCTAATTATTTGTAATTATTTATACTTCTCCTGTTCATAGGTAGGGATTTTAAAATCCCCAATTTTTATTTTAAATAAAAATTATTAGACTATAAGGCTTATAGGAAAGAACTGGTCTTTCTGAACGATAACATTGTGAAAAATGTTCCTTCTTGATTTTCTAGACTTTCTAAATTCACTCCAATGTGTGTGTTGAATGAAAATGGAGAAACGTTGCATCTAATGATCAGCTGGAATAGCTCTCCTCAGCCAGGGTGCGGCAAGGCTTTGTAAAACATGGAATACCTGGCATTCCGCGGCGTCATTTGAGACCGTGAACTAGAAGGCGAGCCGAGCTTCAGAGACAAACCGGGGGCTCCCGGCGCTCCGGTGCCCGCTGCCTCCATTAGCGTAATGGTTTTGATTCATGATGGACACATTTAATAGGAGTTAGATTCATTGATTTCGCTCACAAATAATCATTCATGGTATTGATTTTGTGGCTCGTGTGTTCCAGCCATTATCCTTGGGAAAATGAACTGCATTGATAGTTATCTGTCAACCCCAGAACGGGGAGGTTTTCATCTATAAAAATGCCAGCCAACACGTCTTAAAATAATTACCCGTGTTCGCGGTCCTGCAGGTAGAAACTCCTGGAAACACATTTGAAGGAATAATGAGTAATGGGATCTTTTCTGCATAAATACAAATCGCTCACTCAGTGTGTCGCCATCTCCGGGAAACGTGGCAATTTACAGCTTTGTTTTTAAGAAAGATCACAGGAAGCAATGAGCAAGTAATTGTTTCTAAAAATGGTCAGTAAGCATTGTTCCCACTTTGATTTTCCACGGTAATGAGCAACATAACTTTTAATTATAGATCTTCCAGCCAGTCATATTGACAAGCATGTCCTCTTTGTGTTCCTTCTGCACAACAGTCGAGGCCGCTCTGTCTGCTAACAAGGGAGCAGAAGCAGTCTGAGCCAGCCCGGAGGAGAGGGAGAGACCCAGATCCAGGAATCGTGGGAGGGGTTGGTGGTGTGACCCCTTTGATTGGAGGATGGGGAGAGCAGGAGCACCGGGGGGCGGGGAAAGGGGTGCGCAGAGTCATCAGCTCAGTCACCCCGGCACGCTGGCCTTCTGGACTGTGACTCTCTTTGCCCAGGGCTGCAGACTTTGAAACGGTGCCCAAATATGCCCAGCACTCGGGGTGCCCTCTGCTGCACTGAGCCAAATGAGTGCTCATCGGCCGGATGGACTGAGCTTCCTCTCTGTCTGTCTCCTGACGTCCATGTGGCTGGTGGTTTTGAACTGGGGCTTCACACTGAGGCAGAACGCATCTGCTTCCGCTCAAACAAGAGGTGCGCTCTCTGTTGTGTGGAGGGGAGGGCTCGGAAGCAGGAAGGTGAGAGGATCTGGCCTGGCTGGCTTCGGTGCTCATTCAGGAAACCTGGGCACAGAGTCCCCCAGACCAGCACCCCTATGATCAGTCTGTTGCATAAGACGCATGCTCCGAATTCGAGGTGGTAGAAGAAAACGAAGAGAGAGGAGAGATTTTTAACCCGTCCCTTTAAAACAGTGGTTCTCAAACTTCCTCAGGTCACGACCCTTGCATACAGTTCCTCATGGGGTGGTGACCCCCAACCATGAAATTTTGCTACTGTGATGCATCGTGATGTAAATATCTGCATTTTCCGCTGGTCTTAGGCGATGCCTGTGAAAGGGTCGTTCGACCCCCAAAGGGGTCACGATCCACAGGTTGAGAATCGCTGCTTTTATAAGGTTAAAGGTGAATGCAAGACCTTGCGAGAGGGGCTGACTACTGTGACCTGCAGGGCACATCAGCAGGAGTTGCTTCACCGAATCCACACATCGAAGAACGAACGGCCGAGATAGTCTCACTCCTCCACAGACCTCGGCCCCAGGGAATTGGTTTCTGTGGGCCATGAGGGCATCCTTTTAGATCCTGGCCCTGGCAACGCTGCCCACGCTCTGGCCTGGGGTCGGGGCCCCCTTCTCCTCTCTTTGGCGTGGCTCGCTTTCTAGTTGGCTCTCTTTATTAGTTTCCTGTGGCTGCCGTCACAAATCACACACTTAGTGGCTTCACATAACAGACTTACGCCGCCGTGGTTCTGGAAGCCAGAGCTCGCAATGGTTCTCACTGGGCCAAAACCAAGGCGCTGTCCCGGCTCCCACTGTTCCGGAGGGAGGTTCTCGAATGAAATCAGTTTCTCTGCTCTGCCAGCTGCAGGGGCCACCCATGCCTCAGCTCAGGCTCCTTCGCCAGCTCAGAGCCAGCAGCGGCTGCTCCGGTCTCCCTGGCCATGTAGCTCTCATACATTCCTCTCCCCCCTCCTCCACAGGTGAGCACCTTTGTGATTGTATCCGTCTATCAGAGCAGTGGTGGGCAAACTGCGGCTCTCGAGCCACATGCAGCTCATGAGCCGCGATTTGCCACTCTGTTGACTAATGTGATTGCCAACCACTGTATTAGAGAATCCAGAATAATTGCTGGATCTTAAAGTCGGTGGATTATCAACCTTAATTTCATCTGCAGCCTAAATACCTACCTAGCCGCGCCATACACGCATGCATGCGTAAGTCATTAGTCTACCCACTGCACCATTCCAGATGTTAAACCCAATATTTCTCCCAGTTAAATTTCATCCAACACTGCGATTGCCCCTGAACTGCACAGAATAGATCTAATGACTCATCTTCGGGGAGACCTGCGGAGTGTGTGAGCACAGCTGCCAGGCCTCTGACCCTCTGAGGATATGAATTCCTTTCATCACTCGTGGCGCGGTTTCCTATTCCTCACCAGCCACAAGCGATGAGAGCAACGACAGTCAGTGACACTGAGGGGCACTGTGCGAGGCGTGTACTTACACTTACTGATCTGCATACATCTTCTTCTTTAATTATCACCACCACATGATGCGTTAGCAACTAGAGTTCAGATCCACCTGACTGCGGAAGCTGCTCATGGAACCACATGCTAAAGAAGCTGCTCATGGAACCATATGCTGCAGAAGCTGCTCATCGAACCACATGCTATAGAAGCTGCTCATGGAACTACATGCTACAGAAGCTGCTCATGGAACCACATGCTGCAGAAGATGCTCATGGAAC
>JAAGEH010000143.1:5334681-5394047 GCA_011751065.1 Lasiurus cinereus
CAGAAGCTGCTCATGGAACCACATGCTGCAGAAGATGCTCATGGAACCACATGCCGCAGAAGCTGCTCATCGAACCACATGCTACAGAAGCTGCTCATTGAAACACATGGTACAGAAGCTGCTCATCGAACCACATGCTACAGAAGCTGCTCATCGAACCACATGCTACAGAAGCTGCTCGTGAAACCACATGCTACTGAAGCTGCTCATGGAACCACATGCCGCAGAAGCTGCTCATCGAACCACATGCTAAAGAAGCTGCTCATGGAACCACATGCTACAGAAGCTGCTCATTGAAACACATGGTACAGAAGCTGCTCATGGAACCACATGCTACAGAAGCTGCTCATCGAACCACATGCTACAGAAGCTGCTCATGGAACCACATGCTAAAGAAGATGCTCATTGAACCACATGCTGCAGAAGCTGTTCGTTGAAACACATGGTACAGAAGCTGCTCATCGAAACACATGCTCCCACATGACCAAAAATATTTCTGCTAAGAGAAATAATGTTAGAACACTATTCTGTATTGCCAGGGCTGTTCATGGAATGGGAACAGAGGAAATGAAATACATCTAAAATCAGCTCTCCAGTTGAGTATGTTGAAGAATAATTATCTTCTTAACAATAATCGTATGCACACTAATTACATTTTCTAAATGCAGAATTTGTCTAATATGTACAACACCACAGAACTTTATCAAAGAGTCAAATTCAGTATAAATGTTAGATTTTTGAGATGCTAAATAATTGCCCAAAGTTGAAAACTAGTGACTAGTAGAATAAAAAAATTCCATAATATGTTCCTTAGTCCTGTACCTGCCAGAGAGCAGACAGACCAGTTTTAATGTGAGAGACCAGATATTCCCAAGGTACGAGTGACACTCTGAAAAATGATTTGTATAAAATACTCCATCATTTAAAAGAATCTCCCGCTTAAATTCTTATTAACTAGTGAGAATATTTAACGACCAACTCTAATCTGTAATGTGAACTGGTTCTTGGAAAGTTCTGGCAAGAAGAGAACAATTGTGTTATAAAATCGGGCCTGGATGTAATTTTGAAGTCACAGAATGGGAGCAAATTGTAGCACAAAGTCTCTGTCACCGTGAGCCAAGCACGCACAGTTCACATCTGATTCTTTAATTCCCAGTCTGGCACTCGTCCTCTGCCTCAGTTTCTCCTGTGAAATGGCAAAGATGGGACTAAATGATCTCAAGGTTTCCTTCCAGCGCCTGGATGCTCTGATTCTGTGCACAAATGGATTGACTACGTTTCAGAGCACATGGGCCTCCGTAAAGTGAAATAGAGGGGAGGCGCCACATAAATGGTCTGGTTGCTAAATTCACTGGGAGCTAAAAGTCGTTGCCTCTGAGCCATGCGCATGAAAACTCTCCCAGCGCAGTGGTCGGCAAACTCATTAGTCAACAGAGCGGCAAACCGCGGCTCAGGAGCCCCAGTTTGCCGACCACTGTCCTAGTGCATCAACTCAAAGGCTCTGTCAGCAGGAGTTGATTGAGAACAAGACTGGGAAATTGCTGATGTTATCTGAGTGGTTCCCCTTCGGGGTGTCACACACAGGAAAAGGATGGCCGGTCACGTTCTCATTAATACATTCCAGCTTCTAACAGAAAAAAAGTTTCCTTTGACATTGCAATGAACTATGATAGTCTTAATTAATATCACTGCTAAAGCACTCACGCAAATTAACATTTGCTCATGCCTTCGCTTAAAAGAAGTGAAATTTGGTCTAAAATGAATGAAGGCAGCGGACCCACAAGACATCTGTCTGATCATTTCTGCCTCTCATCACTGTCCTTTGGTCAAGCGTTCTTGGAAATGATGATCTACTTTGGCACTTCGATATTCGAGTTGGATATCTGTTTTTATGCATGCAGCTCAAGGAGCTTGGAATGTGAATTCTAAGTACAGAGCCCATTATGAAACGCCTAAATTCATCAGGTTAAATCCAGAGACAAATCTATCCTGAAGTGGTCCATTCCCATACCTCTGTTGATACGTGTAATTCTTAAAGTATCATGAGCAACGCTTACATTACAGTGGGATCTAGAAGTCCGTGGAAAATTAATATAACGTGTGGATACGGTCCAAAGATGATAAGATACATCACAAGGCGATGCTTGTTTAAGTAACAACTATTAGGTTAAAATCAAGATAAGAGGGAAATATATCTCATACGGATATGTGATAAAGCATGTGTTCTTCATATGTTGTGTACAACAGGATACTTACCAAAATGTCAGAGTTCATGGTCATGGTGAGCACTTAGCAACACTGGGCACAAGTTGCCAACCAAATGGATGAGCAGATACAAAGAAGATGGTGCAGACTGGCGTTTCTCAGTCTTGGCTGGACATAGGGCCCATCACTTGTCATAAGGGCTGACCTGTGCACTGTAGGTCAACAGTATCCCAGCTGCCCAGCCATGAGGTGACATGAGCGGCACCATGTCCAAGCTGTGGCAACCAAAACTGTCTCCAGACATTGCCAGATCTCCCAAGAAGGGCACGTCCCCCCCTAGGGGGAGACCCCTGGCATAGGTAGAGATTCTGGATAACTGACGTGTTTGCCAAAAAGGAAGCCTCTTGCATCTCAGGTTTCAGCCAGCCAGCGAGGTGTGGCTGGCCTGGCATCAGCAAGGCACTTACCCGAGGACTAGGAAGAAGGGTATTGGGATTCCTGGCAGGTCTGTGCCTTTGCTGCTGGTCCTAAGCTCCACCATTAAAGGGGCATGGTGGCTTTATTTATTCTGAATTTGCTTCTGTTTTGACACCATCCATAAAGAAGCATTGTGGAGAGATTTAGAATTCCAGACCAGCAACTCTCCCTTGCATGCCTAACAGATTGGAGCAATATATAAGGTGGAGTGGTTCATTGCACACTTAAGGAAGCATAACCTGTACAGGAAGGGGTGGGGTGCAGGGCATGGCACGCTGTTACTCTAACGATAAACAGCATAAATCTTTCCTCACCTGAGTTCTCCGATAGGAGAAATAAATGTGTCGGCAGAAAAGAAAGGGGTAGCCTTTGGCCGTGTGCTACCCTCCCTGGTACCTTGACCACATGGTTCTCCTCCACTCTGGACCTGAACGGTGGGAGGCGGGCGTTTTTGTGGGCACACCCCTGCACAACACAGACGATGCAAGCAGAAGGGAGCGCTCTGCACTTTATGGATGAAGAATGTGTTTGCAGGAGGGCACCTGGGAATCAGTAATGTGTCTAGACTTGTTTCGCATTTGTGTAATGTAGGTCAGCTTCTCACATAATAATTGAGCTCAAAGAGGGTGACCAAGTGGAATATGGAAGTTTGGCAGAGAAGGAGTGACAGTCTGATGAGCATGAGCTGAGGAAAGTACTCACGGGTTTGAAAACGGCAGAAATGCTCTCGGTTTTCCTTACCGCAACTCTTGATGGTATATTTAAGAGGAAGCCTGGATAATTCTTATGAAGTCACGGATGCTAAATTATTTTTAATTCTGGATAAGAACCAGAAGTGATATTTTTAAAAAGTTAAATTATTAGATCAATGGTTTGGGGATGTTTTATTTTACAACGGAAGTTTGATTCTTAACATTTTGCTTCCTAGTGTTAGGTACATCTACTAAGTTCCAATCCCTGTTGAACTTAACCTTATGGAGAGAGTGTTATCTTCCCAAGAGCAAACCTGCCAAGGCTCTGATGAGAAGCAGGTGAGATGATGGATGAAAGAGTAGATTGCAACTTGTAAAAAGTCGTTCAGGGAAAAGATGTGGGAGATCCCATTTTTCCCTGCTCCTGCTCTCTACATACTACTAAACATTCTAGAAATAATCTATATATCTCAAAGCCTAAGCAACTGGCTGACTGGCCGACTGTCCAGCAGCTATGATGCGTAATGACCAGGGGGCGGACACTCAACGCAGGAGCTGCTGAGCTGCAGTGACTTGGCTGCTGCGGTTCTTGGTGATGCACCTGGAACCAGAGAGGAGGGAGCCCAATTCCAGGGTCCATCCTGCCCTCTTGCAATCCAGACCACTCAGGGGATGTCAGAGAGCCGGTTTCAGCCCAATCCCCACAGGCTAGACTGAGGGACCCCACTGGTGTATGAATCTGTGCACAGGGCCTCTAGTTTTATAAATAATCATAAAGGCTAAAATGGTGGAAAGAAGAACTTAGACTGGCAAGAATCTCATGACTAGAAGATAGACAGAACAGGAAATTTCCTGTCTTTTCTGTTTGTATATGATATATCTCTGACTGGACATCTGTGATCTGGAAATGTTAACAAGAGTGGGAAAAAACAACACAGCAGAAACAAGGAAAGCCTGCTCATTCTGGGCAAAGATCAGGAAAGGGATGCCAGTTGCCATGCCCTTGGGCACCACAGGGGTAGAGAAGACGCCCCTGCCCCATGAGTCTAGAAAATAGGAGGGGAGCCCGCTTCATGTCATAATCCCAGGATCCCCCCTGGGAGCCCCTGGAGTACCTCTACCCCAAGTTCCTCCAGCAAGAGTTCTGTGGGAATTCAAAGGAAGAAGAACAGGTCAGATTTTTACAGGTCAGAAAACTCAGTTCTCATTGGAATACAGCTCAGAAAGGTAGCTCATCACCTACATGCTAACCACATTAGAAACTTCCTCCTAAAAGAAAGACTTAAATAAGATCAAGGATCTCATAACATATGGAACATGTCCAAAAAACTACCAAACATCACTTGTTATACCAAGAAGCAGAAAGCAACGCTTCAAGGAGAAAGATAATCAGCTACTGTCAGTCTTGAGATGAATCAGATTTTGAAACTATGAGACATAAACTTCAGTGCAGCCCTCACAAGGTTTTACAAGTAATTTAAAATCCTCAACACAAGTGTAAAAGAACCAAAAAGCGATTATTGGCAATATCACTTGCTACTATCTATTACAGAAATGATTATAAAAACAACCAAATAGGAATTATTGAACTAAGAAATGCACTAACTGAAATAGAAACATACTGGGTAGATTCAAGAATAAAGTGGAGTTGAAAGAAGATGGAATCAAGAATCTTGAGACCTGTCGCTCAGTGATTGAGCATCCATCTGTGAACCACAAAGTGTTGTTTTGATTCTCAGTCAGGGCACATGCCTGGGTTGTGGGCTCGATCCCTGGTGGGGAGGGGTGGTGCAGGGCGGGGGGATGGATGGCTAGGGGAACATGCAGGAGGCAGCCAATGAGTGATTCTCTCTTATCATTGATGTTTCTATCACTCTTTGCCTCTCCTTTTTTTTTCAAATAAAAATATATTTGAAAAAAATAATAATAATCTTGAGGCCAGAACAATGGAATTTGCTCAGCTAGTATAGCGGAGAGAAAATAGACAATCTCCTCATCTCCCCCAAAATGAACAGAGGCGTAGAAAACTGTGATACAATAACAGAAGTTCTAACATTCACATATTCGAATCCTAGGAGAGAGAGAAAGACATGGGCTGAGAGGCATTTGAAGCTGAAACTTCCCACTTTTGGTGCAATGATAAGCCCACAGATTCAGAAGCCGAGCAGACCCACCAGGTTGAACACACAAAGGTGTCCATGCCGACACACCTCATAATTAAACATCTGGAAACGAAAGACAATGAAGAAACGTTAACACCAACCAAGGAAACGCCGATTTTCTCTTCTGAAGCTATGGAGCTGGAGGGAATTAGCATAACATTTGCATGCGTAGAACTAAAAGAACTATCAGGTGTGAATTCTATATCTGGAAAAGCTGTCTCTCAGGAATGAATGGAAAATGAAGACTGTCTGGAATGGAGGAAAACTAAGAAAATGTGTTGCAGACAAACCTGCCTTTAAGAAATGTCTAAAGAAAACTCCGTTAGAGAAAATAAATTAGAAGGTATGGAACTTCAGAAGAAAAGAAGTAAGGTGTTAATAATAGAGGAACATGTAATAGACCATTATTCTGAGGAGTCTCTTAGATCATATTGGATGGTGGAAATAAAAATATCTGTTTTGTCACTTAATGTATGCAGAGGAATATTTAAAACAATTATGTATACTTTTAATTGGGAGAGTAAAAGGAGCTAAAAGGAAGGAAGTGTTTCATGCTCCACTTGAAGTGGCTAAAAATAACCCCAATCGAGCATACTGTGATCCCCAGAGCACCGTGAAGCAAAGCTATACAAAGAGATACACTGAACACAGCTATGAATAAGTCAAGATGGAATCCTACAAATTTTTAAATAGCATGCTTGCAGGAAAGAAGGGAGAGACAGGAAAGAAAGAAGAAACGAGGAGAAATCACACTGCCAGTAGTGAAAATCAAATGCAGGCACGGCCTGGGATGCCGTGGCCACGAGACTGAACCCCACTGAGACCACTGTTTTTTGGACCACGGGCCAGATGTGTGAATTTGCCTTCATTGTACTCACGTTGGCCTCTATGATGTTGGTGTTTGGCGTTACTCATTTGGGCAAGACCACTCCCTCCTGTAGCCACAGATGAGAGATTCGTGATGGGAAACTTCATTCAAAAACGTAATTTACTTCTAAATGTAGGAGAACCATTGATGGCCTTGGGGCTCGGGGTGCTTACAGATTTATAACTGCTTGCTTTAGTAACTTTGGGTTCCTTTCTCTGAAAAGAGTGTACTAGCAAGTATACACAGCAGTGTGGCAAACAGTGAATGCAGACGAATATGGCGGTATTGTGTTATTTCCTCACTGCGGTGGCATGCTTTAAAAGGCTGCACGGCCTTCTCAGCATTTGAGGATCAAGGACTCCTCCACTGAGGATGGAGCCAGTCTGTCCCTCAGTCCTGTGGGGAGCTCAGCATTATCCATTAAAGCTTCCGCCATTGCTATTGCTCATCAACGCTAGGATAACAAACAGTGTTTCCTGATGCACATTGTTGATATGTTCATGAAACAGGCATGTGAAACAACCTAAGCGCCATTAATAAATGTGATGGCAAAAGACATAAGGATATACCTGTGCTAAAAGATGAGACACAATATTTGTCAAAGGTGACGGAGACCTAGATACATGCATGCAGAAATGGAGCTAATTGAAGGATAGGACGTGCAGTATGATAAACTTGTATTTCAAAAACACATCAAAACGCTCTTTCTTTTTTGATACACGCAGGTAATTCCATAGAGAAAAACGTCTGGAATGATATACCCCAGAGTGAGCTGGTTGGTCACTTCGGGGATGGAAAAGGGACCCAGGATTGAGGATGGCAGCCAACCGTAGATCACAGCCTCTTCTGTTATCCCATTTATTCAAGGAGAATGTGTTAATGTATGACACGCATTTTTAGAATATGTTCAAACACGACACAGCTGGTTTTTAAATGGGTTCAGATGCACACATTTTAAAGAGCTACAGACCATCATGAAGGCCTAAAATTAGAGCTGCTAATATTTTTTTTATTGATTGATTGACTTGAGAGAGCAAGAGACATCCATTTGTTGTTCCCCTTGTCTATGCATTAATTGGCTATTTATTGGAGGTTCCCTGACCGGATGGAACCTACAACTTCGGTGAATCGGGAGGACACTCTATAATAAACAACTGAGCAACCTGGCGAGGGCTGAGCTGCTATTTTAAAACCTCTGCTTTCAGGACACAGATGTGTGACAGCGGATTGCCAGCGGCAGCAGGCCGTTGTCAGGAAGGTCCTGCCAGGCCTGTAGGGGTGGCCGAGGCCCAGTGCAGAAGGTCAACTTCGAAAAGTGATGTTAGTGGACAGCAAGTCTTTGCGTGAAGCATCTGCTGGGAAGGAGATGAGACAAAAAATAGGGCAATGAGCCCAAGGTCGGCAGAGCAGATCAGCAAACACTTCAGAATGAGTGAGAGTGACAGCTTGCCGGAAGCGGGATCCACGGGGTGGGAAACAGAGAAGACAGGACAGGACCCCCTTCAGGGCAGCGCACGGAAACGCCATCCTGGTGGCAATCATGCGGCAGCCTCCCAGCAAACCGGGGGTGCGAGCGAACCCTGACCATTAGTCCCAATTCATGCGGTTTACTTTCTCTGGAAACCATTAGAATGCTCAGTCTGACCTTGATGTTCTGCTGTTTCTGACAGCTACGTAGACATTTGCAAGCAGTTGTTTTGGATTTCACGATTCCCCTGTCTCTTTAATTTCCAGCTTTCTCATTCACTGGACACCATGTCCGTTTCCCAGGTTAGCCTGTTTCAGCAATTTCAGTTTTTATTGTTATGGTCCCAGTTGCTTCTTCCTTACATCTACCTAGTCCCCTGAGTGAATAAAGTATATCGCTCTCAAATGTTACTTTTAAGGTTTGAAATACAGTTCCCTTGTGCTTATATGGGCAGGTCTGTCCCAGTGTAGTTGCTTCCCTCTCCTCAATGGCCTCATTCTCTGTAAGTGCTGAGGAAGAATCTGGTGTCCATCTTGGTAGTCAGATTTCATGTTAGACCATCTCTTTTATTCTTTGCACAACTTGCCAGCTCCATCCGAGCTTCCACCACTTTTCAGTGAGAATCGCAAACAGAACCGGGCACTTCCTGCAAGCTGGCAGTCATTTATGCTTCTCCTCCCTCTCAGCCTTCGCTGCCCCTAACGAGGCACTGCCAGTGTCCGGTGGACACTGCTGTTCACTGCTCCAGCCTCGACACACTTACGCAGGCCTGCACTGCCTGTCCCAAGAGGCTGAAACAGAGGCCCAACTAGCAGGTGGCTGCAGCGGTCCAGGAAGTTCTCCCAAACCTCTCCCCACTTTGGCACCCAGCAGCGATATCCCTTCCAAAATAGCTGCACGCCTGGATCATCGAGGCTGCAGTCTCCTCCTGCCGTGTCTACCTGCCAGGGATTGCTCACAGCTCCTGTCTGCCGGTGGCTGTTCAGCGTTCATTTGTTCTGTTTATTCTTTATGCATGTGCGTTTGAGGGACGCGCTGGGGACTGGACAGATGTGCTTGTTTTCCCAGCGTGCCATGAAACTCTGTCCTCTCCTCTCCATTGATGTCTAGTGATCTGGAGCTTGGGCATCAGAGGTCTCAGCTTCAACAGCCATGGCCTTTGCAGGGGCTTTGTCAACTATATTAAAATTTCAAACAAGCGCACGACCTTTGACAGAGCGATTGAACTGCTGGGAATTTGACCAACATTGTTAATGATACCATTAAGTGAAGATGCTTAGTCAAGGGCATTTCTGGCAATATGATTTGAAATAGCAAAATACTGAAGGCTATTTGGATGTCCTTCAAAAACAGCTGTCAACATTTGGTCTGTTGTCACTATTGTATGTTATTCAGCTATTATAAAAAAAAGAGGAAAAAATTAGTACATTGACTTCCAGGTCTGGCATTGGGTTACCTGTAAGTGAAAATACCAAGTTACTGAGTAGTGTCTGAGAGACTAATAGACTAAAGGACAGTCACACACTGTGCACATGTATATACAGTATATGTATGTATTTGCATGTATCCTACATAATAAAAGCCTCGGTGGCATTGTGCCATGGCCTCTTGCGATGTCACAAGATGGCCATCACAAGATGGCCAGCAGGGGAGGGCAGTTGGTGGCAGCCAAGCTGTCAGGGAAGGGCAGTTGGGGCATTCAGGCCAGCAGGGGAGGGCAGTTGGGGGTGATCGGGCTGGCAAGGGAGCAGTTAGGGGGCAAACAGGCTGGCAGGCAGAAGTTGTTGGGTCAATGAGGCAGGCAAGTGAGTGTTTAGGAGCCAGTAGTGCCAGTTTGTAGAGAGGGATGTCTGACTGCCGGTTGGGGCCTAAACCAGAAGTTGGACATCCCTGGAGGGGTCCCAGATTGGAGAGTGTGCAGGCCAGGCTGAGGATACCCCCCACCGTGCACAAATTTTTTTTGTATCAGGCCTCGTGTGTGTGTATGTGTGTGTGTGTGTGTGTGTGTGTGTGTGTGTGTGTAAATAAAGACAGAATTCTGACCTGTGACTTCCAGCCAAGAAACCACCACCTTAGCTAGTCCACATGCTGCTTATAAGCCAGACCATATGAAGTCAGATTGCTAGCTCTAGTTACACGTCCAGGAAGCTAAGCAGTGACTCTTACTACAATTGAACATTTGGCCCCAAATGGTGAAGACATGGTTAATAACTCACAGCACCCCTAATTTTTGTCTTCCTTCCAACCTAGCACCAGCTAGAGGACACCAAATATGCACTGTAACCAGTCACATAGGAGGCCTCCACTTCCAGTTAGCCCACCTACTCACACGTTCCACAGACCAGCTGCCCCCATCTGACACCTTCCTCTGTATGCCAGACCCAGGTGAGGGGGCTCACTGCCTTGCTACAGCACGTTCTGGATAGACACTCTGCTTATTCTCATTTAGTCTTTGTTTATCCCCACATCTGTAAAGTGAAACATGTGTCAAAATAAATTATATACTACCTCAAACATGATTGTGTATGTTTAAACACACAGCAAACAAAGGCTACACACATGACTTTGTGAAGAATGATTATATCAGGGGGATGGAGTAACATGTATCAGTTTGATAATTCACATGACTAAAGTAAAAAAGATAACACATCACATTAACACACACATTTGCACACAGAACTTATTTTATATGGAAAATAATTCTAACGGTGAGATTTACTATAATGGTTTATTTCACCTTTATAAAAACACGTGACTGTTTCAAGAGACAGTTGCCCTATGAATGGCGTTTCCAGACTAGAGATCCTTAGAAACAACTAGAAAGTCATTTATTCCTGAGCTACAAATACTTACGTAATGAGAAGCAATTGCGCAGGTCCTCCTGCTGTTCTTTTCAGTATTCACTCTGTGTTTCATTCTCTAGTCAGCCCTGGACACACACTAAAGTGTCCTGAGTTTTATCTCAAGTGCCACTGCAGCCAGAGGAACCGAGGTTTCCTTATCATCCCCTTTCTGCCGGATTCCCTAATGTGTTTGATCCCGAGCCATTAACCCGGGAAACCTGTGCTCACACCACTTTGTGCTTCTCAAGACCCTGCAGGCTTCCTGGTGTGTAGACATTCTGAAAAGGCTTATTACTTGTAGTTTTTGTTTTGTTTTGTCTCTTGGCACTGAATAATGTTTGCCGATATCCTGTGGCTTGTGGCTAAAAAGAGAATGAGAGGACCACTGAGGATCTCCTCGGCTGCTCTCTGGGAACATATTTGCTTGAGGAAAACCACCTGGAGAGGTGAACTTCCCGTGGTATCTTGTAGTCTTGTTAAGAGAGGGCAAAGGCCATCGGTCAGTCAGCCATTGAGCTTTAAATAGCTTCAAAAGGGTTTTCAATGGCTTTCGATACATGAAAAATGTGTAGGCATAAAAAAGCAATTGCCATCAATTCAAATAGATGTCAGTTCTGATGAAATATTTAAGGGAGCTCATAAGTTCACCAGCTTTCTCACACCTTTCACTATCTTCATGTGTAACAAAAAATGCTTGGCGTTGAGATGACAAAAAAGGAGGAAATTGTTTTGTTTTTTACCCAAGGCTATATAATTTTTCCTCCCTATCCTTTTCTAGGATAAGAAGGCAAGTTTTATAAATAAGGCTAGTTTATAGGTTTTTAAAAGTATTGTCAATTCATAAATAATATTTGTTAACTACTCAACATTCTACTTGTCTTTACAAAATAAAATTTAAAAAATACAAGGACCCATCTTTTCCTATGAGAACCCGAGGAACTCACTTGGAAACTATGTGTTTTTCATTTTATTTAGGTCACCTGCATCAATTATACTACTAACAGCACAAAAATTACAAAATATTTCAGCAAACCATTATTACTCACAATGCCATTAAGACAAAAAATATTCCAAGTCTTTGAGTTGATACTTAAAATAGATTTTCATGGTAAATAGGGGCAATCAGGTTGGCAGGGGAGAGCAGTTAGGGGCCGATCAGGCTGACAGGGGAGGGCAGTTAGAGGTGATCAGGCTGGCAGGGGAGCAATTAGGGGGCAATCAGGTCAGCAGGGGAACAATTAGGGGGCTATCAGGTTGGGAGGCAGAGGCTGTGAGGAGCGATCAAGCAGGTAGGCAGGTGAGTGGTTAGGAACCAGCAGTCCTGGATTGTGAGAGGCATTTCCGAGTGCCAGTCATCGGACATCCTCGAAAGGTTCCAGATTGGGGAGCTGTGCAGGCAGGGCTGAGGGAAACCCCTCTCATGCATGAATTTTGTGCACTTGGCCTCTAGTATATATCTAGAGACCCATTGCAGGAATTCATGCACCAGTAGGGTCTCTTGACCAAGCCTGTGGAATCAGGCTGAAACCTGCTCTCCAACATTCCCTAAGGGGTCCCGCATTGTGAGAAGGTGCAGGCCAGGCTGAGGGACCCCACTGGTGTATGATCGAGGCTGGGGAGGGACACTGGAGGTTGGCCAGTCAGGTAGGGACCGCAGGAGGGCTTTAGGACGTGTCCAGCCTGTCTTGCTCAGTCCTGATCGGCCAGATTCAGCAGCAAGCTAACCTACCAGTTGGAGTGTTTGGCCCCTGGTGGTCAGTGCATGTCATAGCGAGCGGTTGAGCGGCCTTAGCATATAATTAGCATATTATGCTTTGGTTGGATGAACAGATGACTGGACACTTAGCATATTAGGCTTTCATTATATAGGTTTTGTGTGTGTAGGTATGTATGTACATCTATATGGTCGACCAGTAGCTATGAGGCACACTGACTACCAGGAGGCAGATGCTCAACATCGGAGCTGTGCCCTGGTGGTCAGTGCGCTCCCACAGTGGGAGTGCTGCTCAGCCAGAAGCCGGGCTCATGGCTGGTGAGTGAAGCTGAGGTGGCACCTTGGCGGCAGTGCTCCCGAGTGTGGTAGCAGCAGCAAGCACAGCGGGGCCAGGATGAGTGGGAGCAGTATGGCTCCCAGGCCTGGCTTGGGTTCCTCCCCAGCCACCTGCCAATTCGTGCACTACTACATCCTTCAGGGGATGTTGAACTGCCAGGATCAAAACCACAGTCCAACATCCCCCAAGGGGTCCTGGATAGTGAGAGGTCACAGACCAGGCTCAGGGACCTCATGGGTATATGAACCCATGCACCAGGCCTCTAGTGTGTATATATATATATTGATATATATTAATATATGTTGATATATATTGATATATTATCTATTGACATATATTGATATATTGATATATGTTGATATATATTGACATATATTGATATATTGTCTATTGCAGAATGCACGAAGGTAAAATTGTGAGTAAAGGTTATAAGCAATGACAACAAGTGGATGAGATATATACAATTTTCCATTATTGAGAAAATACGATTTCTAAATATATTAATTATTTATGCCTCTGAATTTAATTCATGTACAGTTCCTCAACTTTTCACTTGTTTTTGTCAAAAAAGACAAAGAATTACTAGGTAGTTGTCTGTGGCCTTAGAATTCTGCTAAGTATTTATCTCCTTGTCAAAAATTACCATGGTTAAGAGAGACACATAAATCTTGTCACACCTATTTTGCAGTGACTGTGTTGGATTCCAGTCACCAGAAATACATATTTTAGTATCATTTTTTTTTTAATTTTAGGACAGATTGTTTGGATGGACTATCATTTACAAAGTTGGTGGGATAGAAAAAATACTTGTTTAAAATGAAGGTGTTGCATGGATTCCGAATTTATCTGGTGTTTGATTCCTCTCCAATTTAATCTATGCATTCCCATGTCATTTATTGCCATGGTAACGGAATACTCATTTAAAAATATCAAAATGTGAGTGGGGAAAGATGTAATCTTTAACTGCATATAAACTCCTAACATCATGCGAAACATTTTAATGATAAATTAATATTTCAGAAATCATCCATGTCTGATACTAAAACATTAAATTAGTGATTGCCCCCATTCCTAAAATGTAAACCTTGCTCTCATTTTTTTATCTAACATTAATTATTTTGTTCTTATTTTAAAAAGCAACATGTGCCACATAAATGAAACTTGGAACCTTACTACCTTATTAGAGAGGGGTTTTTGCCCCTAATTTTGGGTCCCTACAGAGAACAGGGAACCAGAAATGACTGGACTTCTGAGCTCCTCACTCTTTTTGGAGGAGGCAGGGGGAGGGACAGTGTGAGACAAAGGGCTCAGATGGCTGTCGCCCCTGGATTCCAGCCAGATCTGCCCTCCAGGGCTCTACCGTGGCGTGACCTCCCTCCAAGAGTGTACTAACTCCCGTGGGTCTCCACGGGAAACCCTGGGGCCCTGGTGGGATTGCTTCTGTAATGATCCAAAGGCATCGAGTAAGAGTTCCGTAATTAATCGTAAATGCCTCATTTGAATACTTACTGATCAAGAAAATCATGTTGAATATCTTAATGTGTCTATTATGAGTTTTGAATATTGTCCAAAAGGGAATGCTGTGGTTACTGGAGGTTGAGATAAGAAATTAAATTGGCAAATCTTTGTGTAATGCAGGAGATATTCTCTCAGCCAAAAAAGAAAAGAACAACTTCATTCTATAAAGACAGGTAGAGAACTGGCATTGAGCAATGACACAGGATTTAAATAGTATATATTTTTACATAGTCACTTATCTATAATAATAAAAGCATAATATGCTAATTAGACCAGATGAAGCTGGGGGGGGTGAGGAGGGGAGGCGCGAGAGCGGGGACCGAGCCCCTTCCACAAATTTCGTGCATCCGGTCTCTAGTCCTATCTAATAAAATAGTAATATGCAAATTGACCATACCTCAGCTACACCCACCAGCCACACCCACCTGCCAATCAGAACAAGTATGCAAATTAACCCAACCAAGATGGCTACGGCCACAGAGAGAGCAGGAGGGAGGCTTGGGTTGCCCCTGGTGATGGAAGAGTCCAAGCTTTCCGCAAACCCTGGCCAGCCCAGGCTTCTGCTTAAGGCAACATGGCCGGCCTGCAAAACACCACAGGCCCCTCACCCAGGCCACCCCACAGCCCAAGGGAACACCCACCCTGATCCAGAACACCCTTCAGGGCAAACCAGCTGGCCACCACCCTTGCACAAGGCCTCTATCCTATCTAATAAAAGAGTAATATGCAGATAGACCATCACTCCAACACACAAGATGGCTGCCCTGATGTGGTCACAAGATCCTGTCCCCAAGTGGACACAAGATGGCCACCACAAGATGGACCACAGAGGAGGGAAGTTGGCAGGGACCAGGCCTGCAAGGGAGGCAGTTGTGGGTGATCAGGCCAGCAGGGGAGGGCAGTTAGGGGCAAAAAGGCTGGCAGGGGAGCAGTTAGGCATCAATCAGGTTGGCAGGGGAGTGGTTAGAGGGTGATCAGGCTGGCTGCCAGAAGCAGTTAGGGGCAATCAGGAAGGCAGGCAGGTGAGCAGTTGGGAGCCAGCAGTCCTGGATTGTGAGAGGGATATCCAACTGCCCGTTTAGGCCCGATCTAGGTAAGGCCTGGATTGGGCCTAAACAGGCATTCAGACGTCCCTCAAGGGTTCCCACATTGGAGAGGGAGCAAGCTGGGCTGAAGGACATACCCCACCCCAGTGCACAAATTTCGTGCACCGGGCCTCTAGTTTATAATTAAGTCTATGTCCTACATTTGACTTATTTTAGGAGATTTATTCAATGTCTGTGTTAAGTAAATTAAATGTTGCTATTTAAAGGAGTCAGTGCCATACATTTTGAAAATAATTCATTCAGGTGGCATTCACATAACATTGACTATTTTAAAGTGAACAATTTAGTGGAATTTACTATATTCACAGTGTTGTACAGCTACCACCTCTGCTTAGTTCCCAAAATAAAACCCTTTATCCATCAATAATTCTTACCCAGCCCCATTCCGCCAGCCCCCACAACTACCAGTCTGTGTTCTGTCTCTCCATTTACCTGTTCTCCATACTTCATATAAATGGAGTCACATAATATGTGACCTTTGGTGCCTGGTTTCTTTCACTAACCTTGATGTTTTTGAGGTCCACCCATGAATGGCATTGGGGCTGTTTTTACATTTTTTGTAACTATGAAGTTGTTGCTAAAATATACATGTACATATAGGTGTTCGTCTTTTTTCAATTCTTGGCTGTGTATCTTAGATTCATGAGGTCATGTGTTATTCTATATTTAACTCTTTGAGGAACCATTTTATATTCCCATCAGCAATGTATGGGACTTCCAGTGTGTGACTATCTCAGCCAATAGCTGTTGTCATTTTTATTGTATTATTGTTATCGTCATCCGTTAATGTGGAGTGGTATATCTGTGAGGTTTTGACTTGGCTTCCCTGAGGACTCATGATGTTGAGCATCTTTCATGTTAGCCATTTGCATATTTCTTTGAGAAATGTCTATTTAAGCTCTTTGCTCATTTCCTAATTGGGTTGTATTCTCGTTGAGTTACAAGGGCTCTTATATGCTCTAGAAACTTATCAGATATGTAATTTGCTAATATTTTTCCCCATTCACATGCTGTCTTTCAATTTTTGGACAGTGTCTTTTGATGCATAAAGTTTCAGATTTTGATAAAGTCTGTTTTATCTGTTTTCTCTTTTATTGCTTACTAGAGGCCCAGTGCACAAAATTCATGCATGGGGAGGGGGGCAGAGGAGAGGTGTCCCTCAGCTCAGGCTGCACCCTCTCCAATCTGGGACCTCTTGAGGAATCCTCTCATAATCCAGTTCTGCTGGCTCCCAACTGCTCACCTGCCTGCCTTCCTGATTGCCCCTAACCGCTTCTGCCTGCCTGCCTGATTACCCCCTAACCACCCTCACACAGTCTGATGGATGCCTAACTGCTCCCCTGCCAGCATGTTTGCCCCTAATTCCCCTCTCCTGAAGGCCTGGTCACCACTTACTGCTCTCCCCTGCAGGCTTGGTCCTCCCCCCAGCTGCTCTCCCCTGCAGGGCTGGGTCCCCCAACTGCCCTTCCCTGCAGGCCTTGTCACCCCCAACTTCCCTCCTCTGCCAGCCTGGTCACGCCTAACTGCCCTCCTCTGCAGGCCTGATCACCCACAACTGCCCTTCCTTGCAGCCCTGGACCCACCCAACTTCCTTCCCCTGCTGGCTATCTTGTGTCCACATGGGGGCAGCCCTCTTGTGTGTTGGAGTGATGGTCAATTTGCATATTACTCTTTTATTAGGATATTTTGGATGCATAAGCACTCTTTAATATCATACACACACGCGCGCGCGCACACACACACACACACACACACACGCCAGCAGGCAGTTATTCCATGCCCGTGAGTCATTTCTCAGAGTGTTAGAGTGCACGTTCCAGAAAGTAGTCTCTTTTTCTATTTTGTTAGAATGGTCATGGTCTTCGTTAATTGAAAAAAACATAAGCCATTGCTACTGGCATCACCTACTTTCCATTAAAATGAAGGGAAGAGAGAAGCATATATATCATTTTTTTTTTGAGCTACATAACATGAAAGGTAAGCTTCTCTCATTCCTTTATCAATCGCTTTTGACTCCCTATACAACGTGTGTTTTAGATCGTGGGACCTACCCAGCAGAGCGTCCTGCCCTCATTAACGTGCGCAGATGTCAGCTAGTAAGTCCCGGTGGAAATGAGTCCTCTGGAAAAAGACACCAGGCGGGCGACTTAGCGGGCACTGTTCAAAGCCAGGTGGTTGGTCACGTGACAGCTGCCCTGACAAGGGGAGTGATGGGGGAGGAAATGGTGGGCAGCGCCAGGGGGAGGAGAACCCACTTTCTCCAGAGCCAGGAGAGGCCGGATCGCGGGGGAGAGCACAGTGCTCATCTCATAAAGCAAATGCCTGCCGGTGGTCTCTTTAATTACTTAACACCCAGTACCCCCACAAACTGGGCATGAGCCTGGGCCCTCAACTCTGTGACATCATCCAGGGTTAAGGAGAAAAGTTAGGGTCGGCCTGGATCAGATGTAAGACTAAGAGAGACATCATGTTTCTCTCATCTCACGGAATCGCAGGCTGCTAAGGACATTACGAGGCCCAGCTCTCACAGAACAGGGCAGAGGGAAGGTCAGCTAATTACGAAGGGTGAGTCAGGAAAGCTGTGAATCCTGCATGTGAAACAGGCGGAGGGTTTCTGTGGTTGTGGGGGGAGTTTTAAATCAAAGGGAAACACGTGCTTGCAGAGAGAGGTGAGCAAGGTACGTGGGGTGGGCGGCGTCTCTGTGGAGCAGACAGGCATGCGGGAGGGGCCCTGCAAGGTGATGGAGGGGAGGCAGAAGCGCAGCCTGGCCGGGGACACTAGGCCCGCAGCCTACAGGGACGGAGCTGTCCCATCCCCTGACTATGCAGAGCCCGCGCGGAGACCACTTGGACTCGTCAGCCTGGTGGGGACCCGGGGGCCAAGAACTTCGCCCTGGCTGCTCCCCTGGAAGTTGATGTAACACCTTCAGGGTGGATGCTGGACTGAATCGTTTCTCCCCTAAATCCTCTGTTGAGGTGCTAAGGCCTGGGGCCTATAGAACGAAGTTGCATTTGGAGACGGGGTCTGCAGGGGTGACTGAGGGACACTGAGGTCAATGTGCGGCCCTAATTCCGTCTGGGCGTGCAGTGAGAGAGGGGACTGGACCATATACACACGCAGAGGACAGACCATGTGCAGACACGGTGGGAAGACAGCCATCTACTCACAAGGAGAGGCCTCGGAGAAAGCTGATGTCAGACTTCCCAGAACTGTGAGAAAGTCCGTCTCTGGCATTAATTCACCCAGATTGTGGCTCTTGGTCACGTCAGCCCCCGCAAATGCCCTGAGAACAAATGTAAATGGCCGTATTCTTTCTACCATCCGTGCTACACGTGAAAGTCTCAAAAAGTTAAGTGACTTGGCAAATGTCACACACATCTTGCCATACAAAACATTTTTAACCAGAAGAGGCATATATCCTGTTATCCTCCAGGGGCATTTTGGAGAGCTTTTGGTGCTATTAATACTTAGGGCGGGGCAGTGCTTTTAAACCGGGTCAGACATCTAAAAGCTGTGTGCCTCAGGCGCCCTGAAAAAGCGGGGAGCTCTGGGCAGCAGCGGGCTTTCTGGTGCCTCTTCGAGCTGGGATGGAGGCGGTCGAATGAGTTATTAACAGGATGTTGCCAAGTCATACCTTGCCTCCTTTATGAGGACCCATAAAAGAATTTTCTAATTTGAGCACCGAGAATAATTACACTCTCCTGGGCGAGGCACTGGCTGGGTTTATCTCGTGGAGACAGTCCACGGTGAGGCCCGTGCCCCCCTCTCCAGGGAGGCAGTCGGGGGAGCGGAGCCCAGACCTGCCTGCCGAGCAGATGCAGAGATCCCCGTAATAGGCCATTTGCTGAGTCTCATTTCACTGCCTCTCCTTCTCTCGGTTCGCTTCGCTTACTTCCCTTGCACCCTTGCCTTCTCATGTGGCTGCTGGTCTATGTAGCCTTGTACGCCACCTTCCTCATCCCGGGATAACATTGGTTCTAGAAACCAGCCATTCAAACATGGCCTCCTCCTCTGCCCCGTTCAGGACGTCCTCTGGCAGGCCCGTGCCAGTTACCCGTCATGAGAGGCATGCTCCTTGCCCTAATTTAGGACATCTACACTAATAAAAGAGTAAGATGCAAATTGACCATACCTTCGCCACGCCCACCAGCCAGTCGGGAGTGAGTATGCAAATTAACCCAACGAAGATGGGTTAATTGGCATACGCAGGCACCCAGCAGCCTGGGGGCCGGGTGATCCCCATCACCCCAGCTGCTCAGGGCCTCTGGGCAATGTGGGAAGGCAGAAAAGTGTCCTGGATTCCTCTTCCCGGATCCCCGTTTGTGCCCCAGGCGTGCATAGCTTGTGGGTCCCTTCGGCCTGTGTGCGGTCACGTGGAGAAGCCAAGGTGGATAGAAGTGTGCAAACGGGGACCATGGAGAAGAAGCCCACAGGAGCTGTCATACCTGCACAGGATCTCATGGAAGGGGGAGGGGAGAGGGGAGGAATTTTCTTGTTCTAAAATAAAAACTACCATTATATAGGTTTTTTTTTAAATAATAAGAGCAGTTTTCTAAACTATAACAACACTACAGGCTGTCTGTAATTATAATGTGCTGCTTTCCTGAAATTACCCCGGATCAAAAAGAATAATTCCGTGTTTATTACCTTGTTCGGAGTGTACCATTACTAAACATAGAACCTCCTGTTGGTCTTCTCCAAACAGCCAGCCACCGGAACAGGGAAAGAGAGGGGCCCGCTGGCCTGGCGTCAGCGCGGCTTGCTGAGTTATTCTTCCCGGGTCCGTCCTGTTTCAGGCATGTCATTGTAACGCACCTGCCTATTTCTCAGAGAGCCAGAGAAATGGCGCATCCTGGGGTGCTTGGCTCCGAAGGACTAAGTGAGCAGCTGTAACTCCATGGGCCTCTGCCTCAGACATCCTCCTCCGCCCTCCTCCACCCACCTCCGCCCCCACCCCAGCTCTGACTTTGTGGAGGAAGGAACCGGGTCAGGCCTCTCCCCCCTTCATTCAGCAGCAGAGGGTCCTGGGGCTCCGTGTCTGGCAAACAGGGGCGGGATGTTGACATGACTGTGCGTGGGGAGGGGAGTGAGCGCTGGATCCCCTCCTGCTCCCAAAGTCAGCGTGGAAACCGTAACCCCCAATGGGACTCTTGTAGAGATGCGGCCTTTGAAGGGACAAAATTCCGTTTGACCCAGTGATTCTACTCCGGGGAATATATCCTCAAAATCCCCACACACCAAGAATGTATGCACCCCTGTGTTCACAGCAAAAGCATTTACAGTAGCTCCGATCTGGAAGCAGCTCAAGTGCCCATCAGTGGATGAGAGGATAATAAAGCTGTGGGACATTTCCCCATGCGACACTCTGCAGCAGTGACAAACAAGGATCTCTTACCCTTTGCGACAGCACGGAGGGACCTGGAGAGCATGATGCTCATCGAAATAAGGCAGGCAGAGCAAGACAGGTATCACATGATCTCACTTACTTGTGGGATCTCATGAACAAAACGAATTGATCCACAAAATAAGACCCGAAGGATGAAGGCATGGAACGGACTGGCATACCTCGATGCGGGACGGGGGTATGAGAAAGTGTCGGGGTGTGATGCACTGCGATACTTAGAATGGGGCTATGCTGTTTAGATACGTGTGTGTGTTTTAAGTACTATGTCACTCATCTTTTTTAGTTGCCACTTCAAACCTTAAGTAGTTATGAAGCAATATTAATTAAAAGATTATTTTGTCAGGAAGAAACATCAAAGCTGAATTCCATCAGTAATCTCTTATGTCTTCATTACACATGGAATTCCAAGAAACATAGGCACGCTTTAAGAGAGACGTTTGATCATCTCAGCCCGTTTTTAGTGTTAGCAGACGTTATACATAGATTTTTAAGATGTGGCCTTAGCCATCTGGGAATATATACTCTCACAGAAGATAAACATATAAAAGAGTATCCTTAATAACATACCGACTTTTGAAAGCAGACGAGTGTGTGTTCGCAATGATCTGCAGTTTACATATATTTCACTTGAGCTGTATTCATTTGAGAAGATCAGTCTCCCTAGACGAGAGCCCATTGGAGCTGCTTAGATGGGCTATGGATACACAGCACAGCACAGCTCCGGGCGGATTCTAGGTTTGCAGAAGGCGAGCTAAATGGACCACGTTCAAGGACTCTGGGTTCATTCACAGGAGCCAGGTTGGCCGGCAACGCTGCCTTGTCGATGGTCTCATCTCACCCTTTCCTGTCATTGGGCCTCATACCTTCTCCCCGTGTGACATTTATATGCTCTGCTTGTCACAATTGTTTCTACACCAAGTCATCAGTTGCATACCCATTGTGGTTGGTTGACATAGGGGACACTTAACTTCTCACCCCTCCTTAGTGTTCATAAAACCGTGTCTTACTCAGACACCGGGGCCAATGGAGGAGGTTATGGTGTTACACCTTCCGGCCATTTCACGAGGCATAAAACTTCACCAAGTTACGCACGGGACTTAACGGAACCCAACATCCCCCGACTGGTGCTTGAAATCGAGGCCAGAGTTTCACCGGTTTCCTTTGTGAGATTTCCATTTCTCCATGGCTGGGGGGGAAATACATTTTCTCCTGAATGTGGAGCTGGTGCTATTGAATTTATTAATTCCGGAGAAGCCGGCGAGTTCATCATAGCAGGCCCACCGCGGGCTGAGCCGGGTTAACTTAATTGTGGCTATCTCACCCCTGTTAACAACACGCCGAAAGTAATTTAACACGGTCCGGGGCTCCGGACCCACGCAGGGAGCTCCGGATATGTCCCCGGGAGCTGCAGGCGGAAGCTCGACATGATTAGGCGGGAGCTGCCACGGGCCCAGGGGGCCACAGCACCCCCGGGGCAGTCCAGTGCGTTTGTAAACTGGCCTCCCGCCCCCTCTGAGCCCATAAAAGGACTGTGCGCTCCTTGCAGGCCTCACCCTGACCACAGACGATGAGCCCCTACAACTTATTAGGCAGGAAGGACCTCAAACACCTGAACACACTCGGAAACCTGGACTCCACCTCCCCTGCCCGTGAGCTGATGAGATTTGGGGTTACTTTCCTGGGCTCATTAGTGGACTTGGAGCCATCTGGGGGCCCCTCCTCCTGTCCAGGCTGCCTGATGGGGCCATGGTTTCAATGTGTGTGTGACAGCCCCTTGTGTGGCCAGAAAATCCTTCCTGATCATCCCTAAGGGTAGCGATGGGGATGCCTTTCCCTGCAGAACCACATGTCTGCTCAAGAGGCGGGCGTTAGTGTTGCTGTATAAGTAACACAAATAGCTTCTTTTGACACGCGCTGATGTCAGTTTTGGGATGCTTAGCCTGGGAACCAGGAACAGGGAGGGGGTGAGGAGACTTGTCCTTCCTGCGTGGCTGCGTGAGGGGGTGTGTCCTTCCACCCTCGGGCTCCTTCCCTGTCCACCTGTGTCCTATGTGGTCCCCAGTCCCTCTCTGTCTGGCCCCATTTCTACAAGGCAGCTGAGGATTTTTAAGACTATCATACATGCTGTGTGCTGATCTTTTTTTTCAGATCTGTAGGCTATTTCTGTACCATCCAAACCTTTGCTTACAAATCTTTTATTCCACCTTCTTTCAGGAAACAGCCAGCGCCCTCTCTCTCTCTTCCCATCGCTCCATTTGCTCCCTTTAATGTTACAGGTATAGCAACACTGAAGGAGCCGTAGCACCTTCTCATTCCCCCCCACTGCAGTCGCAGACAGTGGTCTCAGAGGTCAAGTTAACTTCTAAATTCCTTTGGCAAACACTGCATCGACGGGCCATTGGAAAGAGGCACCGGCATCTACCTGCGGAACAGAATTGGGTCACCAGGAACATTAGTGCGTCGCAGGCGGTTTTTCTTCCACGAGTGGGGGAAGGAGTGGGGAGCCAGCAGCCGGGGGGACGCAGACCCGCTGTGATGAGTGTGTGTCCCAGCGGGGGACGCGTGCCCTCGCCTGCTTAGTCCGTGAAGCATGAGCTTGAGAGGCTCCGTAAATCACGGCAGCTGCTGCAGATGCTCCTCGATCCCCCAAATCTTCGGGAAGTTAGGGCTCTACGGCACGCCACACTCAGGAGGAAGCAGCGCCAAGTCACACTTCCCACTGGGGTCAGAGGCCTGAATGCCCTCCCCACCCCAGACCAGGGAGGAGGGGTCTCATGGCCACGGGGGGCTCACGGCGGACCCCAGAAGGCTCCAGGTCCTTCTGATGAGCCCAGTAAAATAACCCCAAATCTCATCAGCTAATAGGTAGGAGGCGTGGAGTCCAGGTTTTGGGGCGGTACAGTGTTTTCAGGTGTTTGAGGTCTTTCCTGTCTAGTAAATTGTATAGGTTCATTGTCTGCGATCACAGAGGAGGGTGAGGCCTGCAAGGAACTCAGAGGGGACGAGCGGCCAGTTCACAAACCCACTGGACTGCAAGCTATTCCAAAGACAATTGAAATAAAAGAGGTAAAGCAAGAGCAGTTTAACAACAGGTCCAACTTAGGAAGCAAGGGCCTGAACTACTATGAAAAGTCACGCCAGGACTCCAGCTGGTTTGGCTCAGTGGATAGAGCTTCAGCCCATGGACTGAAGGTCCCAGTTCATTCTAGTCAAGGGCACATGCCCAGGCTGCAGGCTCGATCCCCACAGAGGGTGTGCACGAGGCAGCTGATCCATGATTCTCTCTCATCATTGATGTTTCTCTCTCTTCTGCTCCTTTCCTCTCTGAAATCAATAAAAATATGTTTTTTAAAAACAAACAAAACAAACCATGTCCGATGGCACTGCCTTCGAGTCCAAAATATGGCTGGAAAGTGTAAAAAGGGGAAACATATGTACAAGATATATATGTGTAGATATATTGATATATAAATTGCCAATCACCAAATGATAATAGCATTTAAAGTAATGAACAGGAAAACAGAAGCAAAACTAATATCCATTTTGAAATGAAGACCAAAATAAAGACTCTAGAGGAAAGGATTCATTTATTCTCATACTCCCAGCGACCAGCGTGGCACATGGCCCACAGTAAGGGCTTACGTCACATGTGAACTAATGAATGGAGTGAACAAATGACTGTGATCTGAGCCAAAGAGATGCTTTACTTAAAATCTTAGGAAGTTCTGTACCTTAAGAACTAAAAGGAACCCCTGCTTATAATGCTTTTTAAAAATGTGCACTACTAGCCGAAACCGGTTTGGCTCAGTGGATAGAGCATCGGCCTGCGGACTGAAGGGTCCCAGGTTCGATTCCAGCCAGGGACATGTATCCTGGTTGGGAGCACATCCCCAGTAGGGGCCGTGCAGGAGGCGGCTGATGGATGTTTCTCTCTCCTCGATGTTTCTAACTCTTTATCCCTCTCCCTGCCTCGCTGTAAAAAAATCAATAAAACATATTTTTTAAAAATGGGCACTGCTGCCCAGCTGGTGTGGCCCTGCCAGGTGCAGTGTGCTCTACCAGGTGTGATGGAGTTGAACGGCGGAGGGTTAGATGTGTCCCTGGAAGGAGCCTAAACAGGGACCCCGTTTCCACGGGGACACTGTCCACTCTCCACTCCAGCGCCCCGTGGAAAGGTCACTGAGGAGCCCTTGGAGTCTGCTAACGTGTTCGCTTCAAAGCTGGCCTCTGGCAGTCATGAAAGGACGGGTGTGTTTCTTTGTGGCTATTTCTGCTTTGGCAGCTCAAAGTGGCGGGTGTGAAAAGCCTCTGAATCCTGTGTTTTCAGAAAAAAATCATGGGCCTAAATTCCCCGAACAGTCGGAGATCATGTGCTTTGCCGAGCAGGGATGGAAATAGCTTCACCTGCAGCCCACCTCTGGGCGTCTCCCCCCTTCTCTCTCCTTCCAGCAACCTTGGCTTTGAGTTCTTACAACACAGAAGAACTTACGCACTTGAAATGGAAGTGATTAACCACACAAATGGTCAATAAATGCCCCACCGTCGTCCCTGGGCAGGGACCCGGTCAGCCCACGTTCCCTCCGTTCTCATTCAGGAAGATGGACGGTGCTTTGAACGCAGTCAGGAGTTGCCAACGTTTCTGAAAGGCCGTAATAATTTACCTCCTCGCCGAGAGCTATTTAAAAGGAGAGGATGAGGTTAATGGCGTTTGAGTAATTAGGATGAGAATTTCTTACTGAAAATAATTGACTTACGCCAGGAAGAGAATCTGCTGATCAAAGAAGGTGGGGTATTCCGATCTCCCACTATCTTTTTTATTGAAAATTAACAGAATGGCACTTGGTCCGTTACCACAGTCAGACCTGATGGGGAATCAGGCACGCGGACCCCGCTCTTGGGCACTACGCCAGCGGTTATGAGTCTGAATTGCTGAGAGTTGATGGCTCATTCCCAGATCAAAATGGCTATAAAGTTCATCTGGAGAAAACTGGAGCACAGACATGAGGTTTTCCTTTAAAAAGGTGAGGTGAGAAGATCTGCCCTATCAGACATTAACATGTATTATAGATATACCACAGCCGAGCATTCCAGTTTCTATGTCACGAAATAACTCAGTATATAGAGAGTTGGCGAAAATATTCATAAAAGCAACCATCAGAGAAAACGCAGCCTGTAAGACCAGCCATAGAGAGACGGGGTGAGTACAGTAAGGTGGAGTGATGGGCAGATCATATGGAAAGAACCAAAATTAAATCCTCATCCCACACTATCCCAAGATGGACATCAGATGGGTTAAACAAGGAATCCATAAAGAAATGGAAGATGGTCGAAACCGGTTTGGCTCAGTGGATAGAGCATCGGCCTGCGGACTGAAGGGTCCCAGGTTCCATTCCGGTCAAGGGCATGTACCTTGGTTGCAGGCACATCCCCAGTGAGGGGTGTGCAGGAGGCAGCTAATCAATGTCTCTCTCTCATCGATGTTTCTGACTCTCTATCCCTCTCCCTTCCTCTCTGTAAGAAAATCAATAAAATAAAATAAAGAGAAGATGACTTCATCTGGAGAACAAAGGGTGACTCCCCTGGAGAAGGGAGGAACAGCGGCATCCCGGGCATTGGTCCCGAGGAAAATGAGATCACGTGGCTCCTGAGGGAGTGACAGGAAGATCGCCGCATGTCCCCAGACTGCGGCCATGGAAGTGGTGAGGTAAACTAGACGAGAGCCCATCCCAAGAAGTCCTCACCGGAAGGCCAGGCATTGACTCCAGGTGACCAGAAGCAACTGAAGGCCAGGGGAAGTCTGCTGGAGACCACGGTTGCCAGGCAACATGCTGAGGAGTGGGCTGGATGGAGGACATGAATGTTTTTGGACAGGAAAGCCGCTCTGGGAGTGTGTGCCTGAGTGACGAGGAAACTGAGGCTGGAGAGCGAGAATGACGTTGAAGGCCATTGCCCATGTAGAACCAGCACGATGGCCGAGGCCTGGCCCTGGCAGTGAGAGCCTTCTCCCACGTGTGAGCATCCGGGGAGATGGAGAGCAGAAGCACCTGTTCAGACACGGCTCAGTTCAGTTCAGTATGATGAGGGTGCTGGTCTACCCAGAAGCGCCATCACTATGGGGTGCATCACTGTAGAGAGATCGGGGGCATAGAGATGTACTTCTGGGCGTCGGCAGCAAATGGGCAAAATGGAGTCCTGATAGGACAGTGGGCAGGTCGGAGCGAAAAGGGGACGGTCTGGGGCAGGACCTAGAAGGGTAAGCTCATGGAAGCCAAGCAGTGGGAGGGGTGGTGGTAACAGGGGATCCAGGGCCTGCGTCCCTCACACAGAAAAGTGCGCCTGGCCCATAGACTATCTTGAGAAATGTGGGGTGAGTGGATGAAAGAGGGGAATTGGGAACAGCGTGGGAGACTGCCTGGGAGAAGAGAGGAGGAAGCTCGGGTGGGTGGGTGGGGGGAGCGGGTTTGGTGCTCAGGGATCAACATGGGTCTGTGGGAGCAGGTCCCCCAGAAATGAGAAGGAGCGGAAACCAGAGGAGGGCTTGATGAGCCGTCCTTCCTTTTCCACAATGAGCGTTCCATCTTTGCAACCCAGAATTGTCGGTCTATGGCAGCCGGGATCTGGCATACCCATGAGTTTTTTCAGAAGACTATTACCCTTGCAGCTCTATGCTCTACTGGAAAAAAACAAAAAACAAAAACAACCCCCTTTAATTAAGTAAACACAAGAGCCACCGTATCAGTCTAGCCGCATGCAATTCAAAATTCTAATTTAGTCCTTGGCAAAAGTGGCTCTCTCCCAACCACTTAAACATTGATTTCACAAAGAACAGGCCACAGTCACGGGGAGTGATAGAGAGGCTATTATTTTCCGTCAGTTTCTGAGCATTCAATGGAGGCGTGTGTGTGTGTGTGTGTGTGTGTGTGTGTGTGCGCGCGCGCACGTGTGCATGCACGTGTATGTCTTGTGGTGTCTCTGTAACCCCCAGCTTCCTGTCCACATGCCCAGAGCCTGGTGAATTTCTGACATAACTGCATCTGATTTCTTTGAATAGAAGGGAAATTCATGTGGGAAACACCAAGACGTTGGGGAAGAAAGCTGCAGGTAGTTTAAGAGATTTCACGGGGGCCGCTCAGGAGCGTGCTATTTACTGGCGGATTCCGGTTAGCCCATCGCTGCATTAAAGTGTAACCTTTAGGTTGACCCCCGAAAAGTTACAAAAGCAAAGCATTAGCACAAACAGCAATTTACTCTGTAGGTACCGGCGTTGAGTTTACTTCCAGTTCTAAAATGAATGGTTATGCGGTTCTGATTTTAAAGCATCTTTTATTATAAGGCCACGGGATAGATTTTGTTAGATTGGGAGCTGTGTCAGTACAAAAGAGATGGAAAGGACATGTAAATCACATCGACATTAACTCCCAGTGAGCGGATGTCTTTGGGGGAGGACTTTCCGCCATTCCGCAGCTTGGGGAGTAGAGGAACCTGCGGTCCAGGGGAAAAACAGCTCTGTGCTCGGACCTGCGACCAGCGCCCTGTCTCTCTCTCTGCTGTGTGTCCACGGAGGAGTTGCACACCCACTCCGATTCGCTCATCGATATAAAAAGCCAGCGTGGCAGAGACACAGACACAGCCCTCTCCGATGCGGGCCTTTGGGAAGATAACGGAAACACACATTTAGCAAGAGGTTGAGCTGAGGGAGAAGAGCTGGCAAAGGCACTTCACATCTGCTGAGTTTGAGAGGCGCGGATGTAACCAAGCAGAGGTGGCATTTTGGAGTAGAGACTCTGGAAACTGTAAGATTTAAGGCAACAATAAGTAGAACATATTCATGCCCTAACCGGTTTGGCTCAGTGGATAGAGCATCTGCCTGCGGACTGAAGGGTCCCAGGTTCAATTCCGGTCAAGGGCATGTACCATGGTTGTGAGCACATCCCCAGTAGGGGATGTGCAGGAGGCGGCTGATTGTCTCTCTCTCTCATCGATGTTTCTGACTTCCTATCCCTCTCCGTTCCTCTCTGTAAAAAATCAACAAAATATATTTTTTTAAAAAGTAGAACATATTCCGGACATACCACAAGACATGCAGGTATTGTGCTGAGCACTTCATTTCCATGACAATCACTATCCTGGGGAAGTATGACTATCACCCCAGGTGTCCATAGGGGAAAGCCCCGGTTCGAGGAGAGGGCATGCCCTTGGAGAAAGGTCATGGAGACAGATGGAGTCAGCGCACACACCCAGGCCGGCTGAGGCTCGGCTCTCGCCAGGCAAAGTCCCCGCTGCCTGCAAGCGAGAAAGGCCTACCTGTCGCCACGAGTCTTCATGGGAGGCGGGCCGCCTGCCCGGACCGGCGAAGCTGCTCACTCACCTGGCTTCGGTCTGATTTCCACTTGACTGACTGAGTCCCCAGCTGGAAGGGGCTCCCGTGGGGACAAGGCAGCGTTTTCCAGAGACCGGGCAGCAAGAGGTGTGCGGCACCCGCCACCCCTCTGGACCGGAGCTGGAGGAACTCCAGGCGAACCGCAGGGCCTGCTGTCCACACTGGGCACTCCGGGGTCTTCGCTCTGCCCTCCCCCGCGCCCTCCCCTCTTCCTGAATGAACAAAAGGCGGATCCTCCACTGCGCACATCAGCAAGCCGGTTAGGGTGTGGGGGAAAGTTTCAGGTACAACGGTGCATATTAAAATAAAATAATTTTAGTGATTTCAGAGGCAGGAAGGGAGAGGGATAGAGAGAGAGAGAAACATCAATGATGAGAGAGAATCATGGATCGGCTGCCTCCTGCACACCCCCTACTGAGGATCAAGCCCACAACCCAGGTATGTGCCCTGACTGGGAATTGAACCGTGACCTTGTGGTTCATAGGTCAACGCTCAACCACTGAGCCATGCTGGCTGGACAAAACAGCAGTCTTAATCTCTTCCTTTACAAGGCTGTTTTCTCGAACCCCATAATGCTAGGCCTCTGAGAAGTACAAGGCAGGATTTTGAGAACAGACTGTCTTTTTTAAAAATATATATTTTTTATTGATTTTTTTACAGAGAGGAAGGGAGAGGGATAGAGAGTCTGAAACATCAATGAGAGAGAAACATCGATCAGCTGCCTCCTGCACGCTCCACCCTACTGGGGATGCGCCCGCAACCAAGGTACATGCCCTTGACCGGAATCGAACCTGGGACCCTTCAGTCCTCAGGCCGACGCTCTATCCATTGAGCCCAAGGGGTTTCGGCTAGACGGTCTGGACAGAACTTCTTTTTTCTCTCCTGTGAGGTGAACTCTCTCATTGGCCTCATCTCCGGGCTCCCAGCCTCGGAGCCACCTGCTCTGCGGGGAGGAATATCACGTTCGGAGGGAGCAAACCTCTCTGGCTCCCCACCAGTGGCTGAGCGTCTGCCGGCAATATTAGGATATTTCCACGGACACGCTTTCAGGAGCTTTTCTCTCCGTCGTCCAAGCAGGCTTCGTGGATGAAGCGCTCACTGACACCGTTATAACGCGGCTGCCAAAGCGGGCCACTCCCCGGGAGCTGGCCGCCGGACCCTTTGTCAGCTTCTGACACCAGCAGGAGGCCGCTCCCGCTCCGGTGACAGCATGACAGTTTATTCGGGGATGATAAATGGAGCGGGCCCGCTCGGCTTTCACACCGAGCCCCCTAAATGCTGGCAATTCATTTTGTAATAGAGGGTGGCTTGGCCAGAATGCGTTTAAGCGTCTTCGAGGGTGTCTGGTACTTGAGATTCCCTCGGAGGAGGCCTTTCTGAACTTGAACATCACTCTGCCAGGTAAACTCCTTGGCGGGGGAGGGGGTTTCTGTTGTTATTTTTACTCCGAGCTCACGTGGCTCGTATTGGCCATTTCTAGTGACAGCCTTTCTCCTTTTTCTTTAAGGTAAGATATAGGTAGCTAGGTAGACAGATAAACAGAGAGCTGATAGGCCACTGGATGTTCCTTTTATTTCCTATTTAATCCATTGGAATGAATAATTATGCAAAGTGTGGATACATTTTGGGGACCCCCTATTATACTTGGTCGGGGATGGTCACGCAGGGGTGAATTCTGAATGAAGGTGTATTTGAAGAAGAATATGATGTTTATCTTTGATCAGAACCAGGTAAAAGTTTCTGCAGAATCTTGCTCCTTCTCCATCCTGAAAGGCTGTTTATTCCCCAAAGGACCACCTGACACATACCTCCCCCCTCCAGGAGAGGCGGCTTCCCAGCCCAGGGGGGATGGTGCAGGAGAGATGGGACCCACGGTGTCTTCACGCCTGTTCCTGCTCTTCACGTCGCCGGCACCTCGAAGGGGAGAAGAGAAAAGGAGGCGTGGTCCCCCTCCAGGTAAGGGAAAGATGTCACAGCTGGGAGATGAGAAATGTGGACGGAATTGAAAACTGCTCTCTTGAGTGTTTAGAAAAGGATCTTAGTCTGAGGTTGGTCTCGGCGGTGGTCCTGGATTTATCCTCTGGTTTGTGCTCGTCTCAGTCTGTGTTTACAAGATCCCCTGCTTCATGCCTGCGGAAGGCAGGAAAACGGCTCCCCAAAGACGCCCATGTCCACTGCCGGAGGCCATGGCCGTGTGCAGCGCTGTGGCAGCACGTGCTGTGCAGATGTGTCTCCATTAAGGGCCTTGTCCTGACAGGTTCGGTGCAGCGGATGGAGTGTTCGCCACAGGCGGAAGCGTCCTGGGTTTAATTCCATGAACCTTGGTACCTTGGTTGCAGGCTCCATCCCAGAGACTACCAGTTGATGTGTCCCTCTCACTTCAATGTCTCCCTCTCTCTGTCTCCCCCCTCCCTTCCACTCTTGTCTAACACTCAGGGAAAAACATCCTCGGTGAGAATTACCAAAAAAATAAATTAAGGACCCGGATGTGGAGGACCTCCCACATGACCCACGTGGGCCCAATATAGTCACAGGGTCCTGGAAATCACTGACCATTGTCCGCTGAAGTCAGCGGGAGGCGGGACCGGGGCAATGGTCAGAGACGTGCCAGCTGGCTGACTCTGATTATGGGGGTTCGGGGCCTCGAGGCAAGGAATGCCCAAAAGGCAGATTGTCTTCTGGAGGTGCCAGATGGGAGCCAGCCCTGCGTCATCTTGATTTTAAGCCAGTGAGAGCTGCGCAGACACACGCCTCAAGAGACCGTGTTATATAGAAAAAGTGTGCTATTCTCAGCAATAACTACCTTGTTTCCCCAAAAGCAAGATATCCCCCGAAAATAAGACCTACTTCGTTTTGCCTCTCGCTGTAATATAAGGCCTCCCCCTGAAAATAAGACCTCCCGATAATAAGGGCTCCCCCAAACATAAGGCCTCACCGCAATAGAAGGCCCCCGAAGGTACCATAAGGTGTCTGACTCCTGATTTAAAGAGACCTCGCCCGGCCCGCACAGCTCCGGCTGCGCTGCGGCCCATCCGTGAGCTGGTTTGTGATGACAACGACTACCATACTGTAGACAGGTCATCAATTTCCTTTTTTTTTTTTGTTCAACAATAAATGTGTACCGTCTTCTTCTTCATGGAAAAATAAAACATCCCCTGAACATAAAACATAGCACATCTTTGGGAGCAAGAATTAATATAAGACACTGTCTTATTTTCGGGGAAACAGGGTATGCTGTGATGTACTACATGAGAACTAGGAAGCCAGTGCACCGAAGTGTGGCCAGCTCTGAGGGTTCTGGCTATTCTACCCCAAAGATACGGCCCATTAGGTTTTCTATTCGGTCATTCTCCCTTTATCAGAGATGAGGTTCATCAGAGTCCAAGCCCTTGGGTGTTTGTTTCTCGTTTTGTTTTGTTCTGTTTTCCTGCTCCATCCTGCCCTGTCAGGCTTGATACCTAGGATTCAGCATGCATGGGTGCCTCTAGATCATGCATCGTCCTCCGGCTGTTTGTTCGGATAGTGAAGGGATGTCCCGTTAGCGCTCAGAGCAGGAGTTGTTCAAGTGCTGTCCTCTGGAATCCTGGCTCTGCCCATTCCTATCTGCGTGTCATTTAGCTGGTCACTCAGAACCTCTCAACTTCCGTGTCCTCATCTGTACGAGGAGAATAATACTAGCCGTGGTGTCATAGGCTGGTTCTGTAAGGGTGGTTCTGCCAAAACCAGTTTGGCTCAGTGGACAGAGCATCGGCCTGCAGACTGAAGGGTCCCAGGTTTGATTCTGGTCAAGGGCATGCACCTTGGTTGCGGGCACATCCTCAGTGGGGGGCATGCAAGAGGCGGTTAATTGATTTCTCTCTCTCATTGGTGTTTCTTACTCTCTAACTCTCTCCCTTTCTCTCTGTGTAAATCAATAAAAATATAGTTAAAAAAAAGAAAAGGGGGGGTGGTTCTGAGATGAGATTGACATTGAAATCGGTGCGTCTTGAGTAAAACAGGTTGTTCTTCCTAAGGTGGTGGGCCTGGTCTAATCAGTCAAAGGCCCGAATAGAACAAAGATTGATCTGCCTTCAAACTTGACCTGCAACATTAGTTCCACATGGTCTCCAGCCTACCAGCCTGTCCTGCAGATTTGGGACATACTAGCCTCCATAACACATGAGTCAGTTCCTTGAAATGTTTCTCTCTCCCTCCCTCTCTCTGTGTTCCTTTCTCTCTCTCTCACTCCACACACACACACACACACACCCCACACACATATGCACACATGCTAGTTGTCATGTTTCTCAGGAGAATCCTGACTAATACAGGAGGGAACTTCCTTAAGGCTAATAAAAACTATACATTAAAAGCTGACAGCTGACAACATCACACTTAACGGTGAGAGAATGAAGACTTTTCCAATAACTGGAAACAAGCCAATTATGTCCAGTCTTACTCAACGTCATAGTAGAATTTTCAGCTAGTCCAGTAAGATTAGAAAAACAAATAGAAGTTACACAGGTGCAGAAGCAAGGAATAAAACTTGCTCTATTTGCAGATGACATTATTTTCTGTGTAAAAAAAATAAACTGACAAGATTTGGAAAAACAGCGGTTCTAAAATTTATATGGGAAGGCAAAGAACCTGGAAGAGGCAGGACAAGACTGCAGATAAACAGCACCGCTGGAAGACTCAGGCTGCCCCACTTCATAAATTATCCGCTACCGTAGCAGTGACAGTCCGCTATTGGTGAAGGAATAGATGCACAGATAAATTAAACAAAAGGAGAGGCCAGAAATAGACCGCATAACTATAGAATGGATTTCTGACATAGACACCAGGTCATGTGACTGAGGAAGGATATTCTTTTCAGAAAATGCTGCTGGGACAATTAGATGCCTATATGAAGAAGAAGAAAAAAAACACCTCATACCCAGACCATGTATCTTATCCACAAATTAACTCAAAAACAGATCATAGATTTCAATATAAAATGCAAAATTATAAAACTTCACAAGTAAAACATAGGGGGGAAATCTATATAATATTGGGTTTAGTGATACATTTTAGATACATTACCCACATCATGATTCATATAGGAAACAGGTGATCATTTGGACTTGATTAAAATTAAAAACATTTGCTCCATGAAAAAAACTAATAAAAAATGAAAGACAATGTGAAAAATATTTACAAATCACATACTTGATAATGAACTTGTTTTCAAAATATAAAAAGAACTCTTAAAACTCAAAAATAAGAAAACACGCAATCCAGTTTTGAACACAGGCAAAAGATGTGAACAAGACCCCTCACCAGAAAAGAAAGCCAGAGCGGCCCTGGCCAGTGTGGCTCAGTGGTTGAGCGTTGCCCATGCACCAGGAGGTTGCTGGATCTGATAAGGCCAGGGCACAGGCTGGCTCCATCCCTGCTGTGAGTGTGCAGGGGGCAGCCCAGAGGTGTTTTGCTCTCACATCCATGTTTCTGCCTCTCTCCCTTTCCCTTCCCCTCTCTCTCAAACTCAATAAACTGTTCTTTCAAAAAGAAAACGACAGACAAATGCAAATAAGAATATGAAAAGAGACTCAACACCAGGAGTGAACCCGAACACACACCATGGACTTGGACCGCGTCTTGGTCAGTGGGGGCTGCCGTACCCAAACCCCATGGAGGGGGTGGTGTACGCAGGGGACTCGTCTCTCACCGCTCTGGCCCCTGCATGCCCACGACCGAGATGCAGGCCGCGGAGGTGTGTAGGAGCGCCGCCTCCTTATCGCAGATGGCATCTTCCTGCCGGGGGCTCGCATGGAGGAAAGGTGGGGGGCTGTTTCCCCTTCTTGTGAGGAGGATACAGTCCTCATCCCTTCCTGGGGTTCCACTCCCATGACGTCATCTCCTCCTGCTGTCAGATGGGGTTTCTGGTGGCGGGGGGGTTGGGGGGTGAGCATCCGGCCCATGTCAGTGTGACGATGACATGTCAGCGTGAGTTCCTCCGTTACAGCAGGGGTCCCTGGGAATGGGGGTGACCATACACCTGGCTGGCCGGGGTGGGTGGGAAGGCTGTGCTCGCCACTCAGCCGGGCTGTGAACCTCAAGCTATTCTCTGAAATGTCTATTTAAAAGAAACACACGCATAATGCCTTTTGTCTTTAGAGAAACGCAATTTAAAACGATGACACGCCACCCGCACCTTTTAGGATGGCTGACACCCAAGAAGCTGACAACAGCAATTGTCAGCGATCCTGCAGAGCCCCTCATTACTGGGCGGGATGGAAACGGCGCGGCCAATTTGGACGACGGCTTGACGTTTCCTCGAGGAGCTAAAACCATCTCAATGTACAAGCCAACCACCCCCCTCCTCCGTATCCACCCCGCTGATTTGAAAAGTTCTGTCCACAAAAAAAAATCTGCATACAGTTCCGTAGCAGCTTTATTCACAAGCATCCAAAACGAGGAGGGGAGCAAGTCTTCTCAATAGGAGAAGGCACAGCAAACCGTTAGTTTATCCGAACAATGGAACAAACCACCAGGGCAGCAAAAGACTGGAGGGATGTGCCCTGCGAAGTGAAGAATTCAGCCTGGAAAGCTGCACGCTGTATAGATCAATTTGGATGAGTTTGGGAGAGAAAAATGTAGACAAAGAAAACACACGAGGCTGGCTGAGTTAGGAAGAGAGGGAGGGTGTGGGAGGGCTAACGGAATATATTTGTAGGGCAGTTCATTCATTCTGGATGAGGCTCTAGGGGTGATTTGATGAGCTGCTTCTGTTATCAGAAATCAATCGAATTTGACAGCAGAGAAAAAAAATTTTTTTTTTAGATCAGAGGACTCCAAGATGGAATGTAAATGGTGACAAAAAAAAAAACTCACTCTATTAAAATGTATAGAATAACCTCAGTGAAGACGGGGGAAAGAGAGGCCGACTTATATCACTTTGAAAGCAAGTGGAGGCTACACTGAGCGGCCAGATTACTATGACCGCCTCACGTTTGTAGGCAAATTAGCCGTACGCTGCATCGAATGGGACATGGAAGCCGAAGGCCTGTTCAAACACCTCTGCTGTCTGCAGTGACCAAGATAAAACGTCTCCAGTTCACACAGGAACACAAGAATTGGAGATTTGAGCATTGGAAAAAAGTCATGTGGTCCAATGAATCACATTTCCATTTGCATCATGCAGATGGCAGAGTGAGAATTTTGTGGAAACAGCATGAAAGCATGCACCCCACATGCATGAGTACCACCCTTCAAGCTGGTGGGGGCAGTGTTATGGTTTGGGGCATGTTTGCCTGGCATGATTTGGGTCCTTGAATTCATGGTGGAACAATGTCTGAATAGCACAACATACCTCAGTATCGTTGCTGATCAAGTTCATCCTATCATGTTGATGGTGTATCCCAACGGAGATGGCTTCTTCAACAAGGCAATGCACCATGCCACGGTGCTCGTGTTGTGTAGGAGAGGTTTCCAGAACATGAGGGAGCCTTTACCTTGCTTAGGTGGCCCCCACCATCACCAGATCTCCATCCAATTGAGCATGTGTGGGATGAAATTAAAAGAGCCATCAGGCAGCTGGTTCCACCACCATCCGATTTCATAGAACCGGACAGTGCTGTCCATCAGGCATGGTGTCCGATTCTCGCATCACCTTTCAGCATCTCACGGAGTCAGTGCCAAGAAGAATGGCCACAGTATTGAAGGCAAAAGGTGGCCCAAAGAAGTACTGATGGGGTGATCGTAACAATCTGGCCACTCAGTGTGTAAGACGCAAATAAAAAGTGTGCCTACGTGGGTAAAACTGTCTCCTGTGGGACAGTGGAACAGTTCTGAACCAGCTCTCGTGTACACTGGCATTGAGTGATCAAGCAAATTGATGCTGAATGGTGGAGACCGTTTCCTCATGGACCATCTTAGCCTTCCCTCCTTGCTTACCGTCACCTCCCATCCAACAGTGAGCAACCGCTTGCACCATGTAGAGTCTAGATTTCTGAGCTCATATTACCTTACCATAGGCATACATGGAAACATACAACATGTGTAGGTATGTTCAGAGAGAAAGAGATAGAAACACACATAGAAATGTACAATAATAGAGATTAGAGAGAGATTAGCATTCACATACACACTTCCTTCTCTGTCTTCTGTACCAGGGCCTAGAAGCAACATGACCCTACCTGGTGTCCAGGTCTTGGATAAGAAGTACCAGGACATTTTTTTAAATATTTTATTGATTTCAGAGAGAAAGAGAGGAAGAGATAGAAACATCAACGATGAGAGAGAATCATTGATTGGCTGCCTCCTGCACGCCCCCTACTGGGGATTGAGCCCGCAACCTGCGCATATGCCCTGACCAGGAATCGAACCGGTGACCTCTTGGTTCCTGGGTAGATGCTCAACCGCTGAGCTATACCAGGCTGGGCAAGTAGTACCAGGACTTTTAGAGAACAGTCTGATGCTGGGGCCTGGGCAGGGACTGGGCAGGGTCATCAACAATAAGGAGGATGTAAACTGTCCCAGCCAAGAGGAGGCTCAGGAGACATAGCAACTACATGCGATGTGTGATCTTTGAAGAGATTCTGGACTAGAACAGGGTCATTAAAACTAAGAAAGTCTGAAAATATTTTAAAAAAAAAGAAAGAAAGAAACCCATGGAAGGAAGAAAAAGCTTTCTTTGCCGAGACCGGTTTGGCTCAGTGGATAGAGCGTCGGCTTGCGGACTGAAGGGTCCTGGGTTCAATTCCTTCCAGTTGGGGGCATGTACCTTGCTTGCGGGCACATCTCCACTGTGGGGCATGCAGGAGGCAGCTGATCGATGTCTCTCTCTCATCGATGTTTCTGACTTTCTATCTCTCCCTTCCTCTCTGTAAAAGATCAATAAAATATATTTAAAAAAAAAACTAAGAAAAAAGTCTGAATAAACAGTGAGCCTCAGATGGTGGTGGTGGTGGTGAAGGTGTAGGATCACTGTTGGTCCAGAAGTTGTGACGAGTGGACCACTCAGGTATTCGCAGCAAGGGACTGGGTATGGGATACATGGGGACCTACATCCTCACAACTTTCCTGCAAACTTCACTCTGTTATAGAACCACAAGCTGATTTTTAAAACACACACACTCTCCACTACTGACTAGCTGTGAGGTGCCAATCATGTTAGCTCACTGTCTGAGAATCATTTTCTTCTTTTGGCAAATGAGATAACAGCCCCAGGCCTGCTGTTACAGATTCTGTATAGAAATTCCCTATCACTGCGACGCATAGTAGGTGTTAACAAACATTATTTCTGTGACCACTCCCTTTTTGGGGGACTGAGCAGCAACACTTATGGACCTACTTTGAGTTTCCTGTTGCTCAGAAAGAGAAGTAGGAGTTATATAGGGACCCACTACTTAGCAGCGAGAAATTCACTCAGAGAAAAATATGAAATATGCAGAGATGCAATTTTAAGCATCACCTGGAGAATTGCAGAGAACACGGCCACGGAACATTGTTTCAGCAAAGGGCGCAGTAACAGGATGCGGTTAAATAATAGAATACTTTAATTATCTAGAAATAATTTCGTACCGCCTAAGGTAATGCCGCCAGAAGTTCACAATAAGGCAGAAATAATTCCATCTCAAGAAATAACCATTGAATTTGCATGAGGAAAACCCAAGGTGGGAAAAAGCACCTGTGTTCCGTGTTCATTTTTAACACCTCCTGTAACTCGTCTTCTCCGAGCAGAGCCTGGGTATATTTCAGAGATGCTGCCAGAAACAATGGGAGGAAAAATACCCGTGACCTGACAAATATTCTAAAAATACATTCTGAATTCACAAATCCTTCCACATATGTCATCTCGGTGTCTTCTCTGCAACCACCTCTTCTGCCCATTCCCATTTTCCTGAGAAAGGGAGGATTTGCTCAATCCAGTCACACAGGCTGGTGCTGCGAACCCATTACATGCAGGTTCAAGAGCCAGGAGCACATTGCCACCTCATCCGGATGTGGCCCCTGCCAGGGCGGAGTTCGCAGGAGGCGTCATTGGTTGTGTGTTTCTGTCCATCACCCTGGCTGCCAGTTAGGGGCAGCCCCACCTGTCATGTGGGTTCCATGGGCGGGACCTGCTACAAAAACTGACAAGTCAGGATTCACCTTCAGCAGGGCGTCCAGCAGACATGGTCCCAGGAAGTGCCTCCTTCCTCCTCTTCCTCCTCCTCCTCCTCCTCCTCCTCCTCCTCCTCCTCCTCCTCCTCCTCCTCTCCCCTCGCGCTTCCTGCCAGTCAGACCAATGGCAGGTTTTCCCTTAGAAAGAACTAAGCAAAGCCAGACTATGGCAAGGTGGAAGTTGAGCTTAAACCCCAAGATGAGAAAGAATAAATGTACTTATGCCAGGAACGCATTTCTAGAGTGGTGTGTCCCAGTTTTCATTGCAAAGCATACATTGAAATTTGAGAAAATTTGGCATCTGTCGACCTCCCTCCCGTGATACAATTCATTTGATCTTTAAAAGAAACATTTCAGGGCAATAGATGCTCACTGGAGAAAGAGTTGATCATTGTAACATGTCTATCCTCACCACAGAATGAGAATCTATCGATCAAATGCAGGTATTTTAAGCAATCGGTTGGCCTGCCCATTATTCCAAATTACTGGGTTGCTTTATTTCTATTAGACCGATCTGTTCTACGAAAACGCTTCCAGTCTTCCTGGTGTGCAAGCAAGAAATGATCTCATTGACTTATTTCGTTCACAAGTGTAGAGTAAACACCTGAAAATGAGTTCCACAGACCTGCACAAACGAGGGAATTAAGTGTCCGCCTGGGAGAAGTGGATTGAAAATCAAAGCACAGCCAAGCACAAAATTTGCTTTTTAAATGCAAAGTACAAATTTGTGTTGGGTTTGCCTCTGAACCTTTCCGAGCTTTCTTCCTACGGCCACTTCTCCCTGTAGGTCACAGGGAAACAGGGTTTTGACGTCTGTCGTTTCCATAACAGCAGATTAGAGAGTTGAGACCCGCAGTCAAACTAGGAACGTGGCTCATGTCTAGAAAGTGCTCTGATCCCCAGAAAGAGGGCGTGGAAGGGTACCCCTTGGGCAGAGAGAGACTACAAGGCATTTCGCTGGGGATAGTCTGGTGGAGGAAGAACCAGGATGATTTCTAAACGTAATCTCAACATGCTTTCTTCCAGATGTTCCTTATGTCTTGATAAGTTTTAAAATTCCTTCCCCACCTCTCCCTGCTTCCAGTCATTCCATCCCTGTCATCCTGCTGAATTTGTCATCGGGATGTGAATGTTAAAGGATCAGTATTGAGCGTCAATATCACGAAGAGCCAAAGACGTCAATACTTTTACCCCAACAGCTGTCACCCATTTAAACACACACACACACACACACACACACACACACACACACACACTGTGTTGGAAATAACTGTTTGATTATGCAAAAACTCTACTAAGATAACTGGCTATTTGCATTTTTCAAATTCAATATATCCCCAACATTAGGGAAGGGCAGTGTTTGGTTCGATTTATGAAGAACTGTGACTGCTTCACAGTGGCTGACCCTGCTTGAGCGTGTGAGCAGCCGCAGTCATGGAGCTACACACGGGGAGAACCAAGGTCAGCATCCACGGACCGGATCCAAACCCAGCCTGAGTTTACGTGCTGACTGTGCTAGCTGCGGCACGATACTGACACTTAACCACTTTACGACGTAATGACTTCTCCTTGGTAAAACAGACACAGGAATAAGTACTAACAAAGGTTACAGGGTGTGGTGTTAAACCAGAAATTTGAGAAAATTTGGCATCTGTCGACCTTCCTCCCATGATACTCTCACCGCGGCCGATTTCACGCACCAAGCTGCCAATGTAGAGTCAGAAGTGAGGACTTGGGAAGGGAGAAGCCAGTCAGCTCGGCACAGCCAGTGGGAACCAGTCCCAACGCACAGGGTGCTTGGAACTAACAAAACCAGTGCTTAGAGACCCAATACCAGACTTCCGGCACAGAAATAGGAACTCAGGAAACAGCTCTTGTTAATGCTAGAGGCCCGGTGCACGAATCTGTGCACGGGTGGGATCTGGCTGGTCTGCCCCTGTGGGGTGGGGAAGGGGCAGTCATTGGTGGGGCCAGCTGGGGGAAAAGGCTGTGGGTGATTGGCCAGCTCCCCCCGTTCCCGTCCCCCCACCCCAGTCGAACTCCCAGTTGAACTCCCAATCCAGGGGACAACTTGCATAGGATAATGATTAGCCAAAAATGCACTGGGATACTTCTTCTGTTGAGGTGCCCTGATCCTCAGAGTAGAGGGGAGGGTTTTGACAGCCACTCAAGTTCTAGATCACATCCTTTGTGAAATATAATGACTTTGGGTAATCTGTCACCCTAAGCCCACAGCTGTAGTCCTTCCTCCTTTGAACGCAGTGGAGGCGTTGAGGTAGGCGGGTCTCAGGTTCTAGCAGGAGATGTCTCCACAGGGACGGATCACCAAGGCACGTTGAGTTGATAGAAGGGGTGGAGCCGGACCCCAGGAATGTCGCTGCAGGGGGTCGGTTGCCACTGTCACTGCTGGGAGGGAGGCCGTTCTTGTGTACGGAATGGGCTCAGTGTCTCTGGGTCCTGGCTCACCCCGGTTTACACCCAGCTTACCATAACCCATGTGCTTTCCTCCCCTGTACCGTGTTCTCCATAAATCGTTTATTACGCCCGCGGGGAAGATACGGGGAAATGCACGGGGTCTCACAGGCGGTGTTGTCTGTTGTAAATAACGCTGATTGAGCGGTGCTTCAAACAACCAGGGTTCATTGGAATACGTGCACCTTCCTCTGCGTGAGAAACGGAAGGTTATAAGTCAGAGACAGCCACACTCTGCAGTGAAACGGGAGACCCTCCCTCACATTGGACGGAATCCTGTCCTCAGCACTTGCTTGATTGCATTTGGCAAATGTCATCTGTATGGCGTAGCTGTCACATCCTGCCTGAGGGACGCACCCCAAAATGTGCCCTCAAAATTTATTGTAGGCCAGGAGATGAGACAGAGGAAAGTGGGGTGCGGAGAGGAGATGGTGGTAACCAGCGGGCCTCGGACTGGGCCTGGTCCACTGCCTTCCGGGCAGCCGCTCCAGAACCGAGGCCTGCTTCGTTCTCCGCCGTGGCTCCCACTGTCCACTGCGCTCCCTGGGGTTCCCCATCCCAGCCTGGCCCCTGAGGGCGTCCCTGGTTGCTCCGGTGGACCCTGCATCGATGTGATGTGGGTACGTTCTCAGTGGCAGGAAGCACTGCAGAGGAAGAAAGTGCAGGAGTGCAGACTCCATGGGACCCAGGCTGGTGCAAAGTCCTGGGTGCCAGGCTAATGAATCAATAACTAATTAACGTAAACAGTAGGAGAGGGGCACACCCGGTATGAATGGTGTAGCTGAGCAGAAGGCCCCTCCCCTCCCGGGTTGGATCCTGGCTCTCCAGTCGGCGGGTCAGGAGGCACCTTCCGTGCAGAATGGGCGCAGGCTCGGTTTCACGTGCGTGAGACTCTGGCAGGCATGGTTTTGGGAGGCAGCGAGAGCCCCTTCCCCTGTCATTATCTCCCACGTGACACAGTTCCTGCCCCTCCCGGGAGCTGGAGCCGCTGATGGACCCTCCAGCAGTGCCTACAGCAGCGGTTCTCAACCTGTGGGTTGAGATCCCTATGGGGGTTGAACGACCCTTTCACAGGGGTCGCCTAAGACCATCGGAAAATGCAGATATTTAAATCACGATGCATAACAGTAGCAAAATGTCATGGTTGGGGGTCACCACCCCATGAGGAACTGTATGCAAGGGTCGCGGCCTGAGGAAGGTTGAGAACCACTGGCCTACAGCAAGGCGTCATTCTGTCCCTCCCGAATGTCCGTGCATGGTTGTCCCCACTGATCTGCAAACAGTAGCTGGAGTACAGATGAGGCTGTGGATAGGAATAGAGGTTCCCTTTGCTGTGCGCTGTTTGACCAAATTAAATTCTCACCCCAATAACAGAACTCCATGACGGAGTGCTGTATTCTGCCCGGATCTGGGCCAGTCATACTGTAGAGTGATCATAGATACAAGTCAACTGATGATTATCTCGTGCCTGCCTAACTAACTCCCTGGGAAATAAAATATATTTTGTAAAATACAATCTCTAGTGAGAGAAAATACACAAGAGTTTTGGAAAAGATAACGTTCTTCACCAGAGCAAGAGTTTTCCCGGGTTTGGAGGTGTAGCAACAAGTCTGCTCTCTGTTTTGAAAAGGCACATGCCATGTGAAAATGCCACACGAGGTGACAGGTGAAGGTCATCCTCCGAATGCACGTGATTTCAGAGTTGGTCACGTGAACATCAGAGGAGGGCTCCCGAGGTTCAAGTTCACACAGCTGATAGGTCCACCGCCGAGTTCTCCTCTGCCCACCAGGTCATGGGTCTTTCCTCCCGCCCTCATTTGGCCTGAGGATGGGATAGAACACCACGTCCCTCACTTACCTGGGCTCGGCTGCCATGTCCAGGGAGGGCAGCGACATTGTGGCCACGTTGGCGCATTTAAGGCTGCACAGTCATACTCTTTATTTCAAGGACTGGTTACTGATTTGCTCTCACAGTTAATATGTACCTTCTGTTTGTAATTCAGAGTATGTCATTTTCCCTCGAGTGTAGAACTTTACAGCGCTTTATAAAACTTCCATTTGGGAAAAATGATATTACTGGGTGAAGTTCAATTGTCTGCATTTATTTGATGCTACCAAGATACCAACCTCGCACTCGGAATCTTGTTATAAACATATAATTTTTGTGATTTTCTATGCCATTCAGCGGGAACGTTTGTTGTTAGATTTTCGCAACTGTGCGGTTGAAAATAAAACCAGTGCAATTGCGTTGTGGACTAGCCTTCAAGTGGTTATTTTCTTATTCAATTGACTACTTGGACTATTGTTATATCACTTCCAAATTATTATCTTTAAGATAAAAATGATTGCTCTCACTTTAAAAGTGAATAAATAAAAAAGATGAAGACTTTCTTTAGCTATTAATCAGTGAAGTCTACAATACTACTGATCAATTTAGTGAGATAGCAAAATGATCATGCATAAAAACACAGGGCAGATTCTGTAATGTTTCACAGCGCTTTTGAAAATACATGTTGGGCTGACTGCAGATATGGAACAAGAAATATATGTTTATATGCAGTGTGTACAAGTAAATATGAAAAAATTGGAATGTAAAATATTCCTTATAAAATTATTCATATATATAATGTCATCGGTAAATGTATATAATGTGATATATCCGCGAATACTAAAATAATAATGAACATAAAATACTGCATAGGGAAGGGTAATTATAAAGTGTCTGATAAACAGACTACATATATTTTTATGAAGTAGAAAGAAATCTGAAATTAGATTTTAATACAAAAAATACACATACGAACAAATAAAAGGGAGCAGCAAGATAGAGTGTGGGTGGTGTGGATGAGGGGAGCGTGACACGGTGAGTGAGCAGGCGCGGTGCAGGGCCCTCGTCCACTGCTGCTCAGTGAGGTCAGTGCTGGTCGCCAGAGGCTAATACCAACGTACAGGGACATCAATAGGAAATGGGAGGGAGGTTTTATAACTTTTCTAGCCATTTGATACATTAATTTTTGTGCCTGTGGAGCTTACTCACCAATAATTGGAATTTGCATTTTATGTACCTTTCCATTTTACATAATTTCTTGACATTTCTAAATTTAGTGCACAGTTGACTAATTTTTTTGGTGATTCTTTATCACAGATGGTTTGAGAAACACTGCCCTAACTAGTTCTACTTGGCCCTAGCTGATGCTGACATCTGAATTAAACCAGTCAAAGGAATTGTCTTTGGGGGTGTAAAAATTCTTATCTGGAAGATGCCTTGCAGTTTACAAGACCGTCTACAAGTTAGAAAATGCAGATCTATCGGAGGATGCTCATCCAGACCTTGTGAGGTCGGCAGGCAGGTGATGTAGGCGCTCTGGCCAGCTGAGGGTCTGCTGCCTGGGTGTGATGATGACTGACCTCAGGGATTCACATGGGAGACCTGTTGACTCTGCTGACGGTCACGTGGTCCTTCATGTTGAAGACCCTTTTACTTCCTCAAGAGCGGCTAAGAGGCTGAGAAGTCAAGGGCCTGGGGTCCTCCCTTGCTTTTGGAAGTGACTCGTTGTGGGAGCGGAAGAGAGACTCAGCATTCAGCCCCAGATGCCTGAGCACTGGCAGGTCAAAGGTGTCCTCTATCCCCGGAGCAGGCTGGGACTCATTCACAAAATCCATGATCAGCATCTACGAGATCTGACTGTGAGCTCTTCCAGTAGAGTGCACCGATCACATGTCCTGTCTCCGAGGACGGGAAACTCCAGAACTTTCTTTTCCTCTGTGTGGAAGCCCTGATGTAAACCTTCATACATCACTTGATTAACAACCACAGGAAGACGTTTGTGCAGGGAATCCTACACCACTTCCACTTCACCCCCTAGTGAATCACCCCCACCCCCACCCCGGCACCTTGTTAAAAAACAAGGAAAGAAAACGAGCCAGTTGAGTAACGGAAACACGACAGGCCATGAGTATGAAAGAACGAGTAGGCTAAGACACTCCAGGGATTTCGTTCCAATTCATCAGTGTTCGGGGTGCTAACCGGAGTCCATATTTGTAAATGACCAGTGCCCAGTGGACTGATTTTTAGCGGTTCTTGATTGCCAATTGTTTGAACGACATTGCCTCCACTAATTCTACTTGTCCCTGGGTGACATTGACCCTTGAATTAAACTAGCCAAAGGAATTGTAATTTGGGGGAATAAACATTCTTATCTGCAAGGTGCTTTCCAGTTTACAAGACTCTCTCCAGTTTATAAAATATACAGCTATCTTGGTGAATGCTCATCCACACCTGGTGAGGTTGAAAGAACCACTCAGCACGCAGATTAGATTATAAAAGGTCACCCTGTGGAGGCTGCAGGAGGGATCCGCTCCCGGATCTGCTGCTGCCGGAGAGACATGCAGGCCTGGGAAAACCGCTGCTTTTCCCCCAGAGTGCATTTTATGTTCCTGAAATAGCAATAATAGCATCAACCGCGTGCTCTAAAGGAGGTCATTCACGTAAGGCACTTATTACAATATACTTAACACCCAGTAAGAGTTATGGTAATATTAGCATGGTTGATGCCCTTATCATTACGTCCTACTTCAGCGATTTGTCAATTCTAATACATGTTTGTGACATGTTTATATCTCGCAAATCATACCTCTTACAGTCAATTGCATGTCAGAGTTTAATTAGCAGCTTTTTTCCCCCCCTCATCGTGCAACATAAAATGACATATTACGTATTAGCTCTTCTTTTTTTATTGTTATTGTTTTTATTATCGGGAAACCGCAAGAATCCTTTCAGACGAAGAGGCCGTAGCTGGCATCTTTAAGCACTGGGGTACTATTTAGTACCTGCGGTGTGGGAAAGCTCAGAGCAATGAGTCTTTCCATTTCCAGCTCATGTTTCACGTGAGAACATCTACTAGAACTGGGAAGACAGCCTCCATTTCCTGATCAGGAATGAGGTCCAGTTTGACAAGTATTTCAAGTCTTTAAGGAGTCCTCTTACTGGCTGCAACGAGGAACACAGAATTCAGGACAGGGTTTCTGCCCGCCAGGATCACCTTAACCAAGGCACGTGTCCACGTGTGGCACACGCGCTCGAGTCGTTTTATAACCACCACAAGCACCGAGTGGAGATTTGCCCAGAATACCCGACAAGGGAAATGGAACTGTGTGCGTGCATAAGTGACTTTGCAGACTTTGCACGGGGGGCGCTGTGTATGCTCATTAGCAGTGGTTCTCAACCTGTGGGTCGCGATCTTTTGGGGGGGTCGAACAACACTTTCACAGGGGTCGCCTAAGACCATTGGAAAACACAGATACGATTCATTAACAGTTGCAAAATGACAGTTATGAAGTAGCAACAAAAATAATGTTATGGTTGGGGGTCACCACCACATGAGGAGCTGTCTTAAAGGGTCGCGGCCTTAGGAAGGTGGAGGACCACTGCTCATTGGGATCAGGTGGTTTGGAAGCTGGAAGCGATGGTGGGGCCAGCCCCTGCCTGCGGGTACGTGTGTGAGCGCTCAGGCCTGGGCATCACATGCTGACCTGAGAGGGAGAGTCACAGGGACGTCTGATGTGGAACAGACAGGCCCAGGCTAAACACAGGGAGCCCGAACCGCTGAGCGGGGTGCGGGGGACAGCCGTGAGTGCGCAGGCCTCCCAGATGCCAGAGGGGGAAGGACACGTGGTCTCCAGGCCGGTCGTCCTGTCTGACTAACATAACATCCGGAGCCCGCCATGGGCCAGTGTTCTGGTTTAAACTGGAGAAGGGCTTCGTGGTTAGGTGAAAGCGTGGGAATTGCTGATTGTGACTTGCGTCTGGAACAGTGGCTGACGGTTCATGACTTTGAACGTTGGGTCCTGGCACAGGCTGAAGACGGAAAAGAGCAGAGGAAACCATACTGATTCACAGCCCCTGCCCCCTCCTCTGGCTCATTTTGTGGTGTTAACTGGGGGTACCTGTACCCAGGGCAGTCAGAGGCACACCCTGAGGGGGCGTCTCTGTGAGTGATTGTGAATCAAGGACCGGAGTTGCCCCCAGACCGTCCGCCCAGGTGCCAACACGGGCTGGTGGGGAGCAGGGTGAGGAGCAGAACCCTGAGTTGTGTGGAACTCAGTCCAGGAAGCGGCTCTTGGCACCGACCTGGCTACGCTCACATAGGGCTGTGTCAGACGTAGCACCAGCAGCATGAACACATGGCTTTTGAAACTGGGAAGCTGAGACGTGGGAGAATCTAGCAGATGCTGGAGTTCAAAAATACTTAGTAGGGACTTCACAACATGGGGAGGCTTCTCAGTGGGTGAGGGCGTGGGAAATTTTCACTGTCATTGCTTCACATCATCACCTGCATATTGCAATACATTCAAGCTCGCTCTCTCTCTCTCTCTCTCTCTCTCACACACACAACACACACACACACACACACACACACACACACACACACACACACACACCTATCTACACAAGCCAAGGAGATACATCCAAATGTTGCCAGGTTATTTTTTTTTAATATATTTTATTGATTTTTTTACAGAGAGCAAAGGAGAAGGATAGAGAGTTAGAAACATCGATGAGAGAGAGACATCCATCAGCCGCCTCCTGTACACCCCCTACAAGGGATGTACCCGCAACCAGGATACATGCCCTTGACCGGAATCGAACCTGGGACCTTTCAGTCCGCAGGCCGACGCTCTATCCACTGAGCCACACCGGTTTCGGTGCCAGGTTATTTTTGGAGGCGGGGTCACAGGTTTCCACTCTTCTCCTTGTCAGTGGATCTATAATCTCGATAGCCAGTGTGTGGCACCTTTCAACTCCAGCTCCGCAAATCAAGATTTCGGAAAAGCTGTACCTACCCTTACAAGATTTTTTAAATCCCATTTTTTGAAAACGGAAAGCTGTACGGTACAGATAATCCCAACGTCTAAATTCCCGTTCAGATTTGCACACCGCCGGGGTCTGATAGCATTGAACGCAGGCAGGGCATTATACCTGCCTCGTCCATTTGCAATTTTATTGCTGAGATAGATTCTTTATACTAAGCTGCAGGAAGCATGATTACCACTGTATTTTATAAATAATGCTCTTATTCGTGGCATTGTTGAGCGCCAATGTAAGAACTTGGGAAATATTTTAGTTTGGACATTTTTTTGTCCTTCTCAAGTGCTGCTTTTGGTGCTTTACGAAGATCTTAATTGCGTTTTAGTATTCGCTAGACACCAACACAGGAGCCAATGAGAGAGTCTCTGTTATAATTACAGCGTGTACGCCCAGTGTGCCTGCTGTAGCCACACCTTGGTCGAGGAAACGCTGCAGGCTCATACATTAATTTAATAAATGGACACGTAGTGAGCATCTACTCGGAGCAAGCGGGAGTGACCTTTATGGGGAAATGCAATCCGGACCTGAATGCAGTCCAGCTCGCGAGGACAGCGAGAGGCAACACAGCATTCTGGTTAGGAGCGCCGACCTCAGGAGTCAGCCTGCCCGGTTTAAATACCAGGTCGTGTGCGAATTCGTGCACAGCGCATCGCCTCTCGCTGGCTCCATCTATCTCTAAAATGAGGGTAACTGGCTCGCCTGGCACCTCGGTTGGTGAGAGCGCCATCCTGATGATACACCCAGGTCGTGGGTTCAGTCCTCGGTCAGGGCACAGATGAGAATCAGCCAGTGGATGCATTCATGAGGGAACCACAAAGCAGTGTTTCTCTCTTCCTTCCGCTCTTTCTCTAAAACCAATCAGTAAAGAAAACTAAACAAAATGAAGGCCATAACTTCACACGGTTGGGTTTGTTTGGGAGAACAAATGAGATCTATTTATTATGTGTCTTGTATATTGTCAAAGCTGTATTTTGAGAGTTTGGCTTCCTTTAGAGACTTAACTTTTTGGTAAATTTCTGCACAGAACACTCTTACTACCCGGAAGAAAGATGGGTGGCCGGAGAAAGGAGTTGAGTCTTGACGTGTCGGTGCGGGAGGGGAATGTATTAGTCACTTCACCAAATGCCCTGCATGCACCGTGAGGTTCCAGGGCACACACGTGGCCAAAGAGTAAGTTTCCCAGGTGATGACTTCTCGTGTCAGGACTTCCTGCTCTGTCTTCTCCCAGGGATGACAGTGACATGTCCAGTCATTCATTCTGGAAACCTCCGTGAACAGCACTCCCTTGGTGCTGAGCATGATGGTAAGCGCAGATGATGCCAGGGCAAACCCAGCCAGCCACATATCCCTGGAGTCACTGGTCTGATAGGGGAGAGCCTGTGGGCACAGCTCTGAGGTCTGTGCCAGCATCAGGGGCGGCAGCAGAGTGGAGACACTGAGCCGTTCCGTCTGGGGAGTGGAGCAACTGGATGCGCCAAGGTTGTGGTTTCGAACCCCGATCAGGGCACCTGCAAGAAACAGCCAAGGAAGGCATCTTTTTTTAAAAAATATATTTCACTGGTTTTTTACAGAGAGGAAGGGAGAGGGATAGAGAGTTCGAAACACTGATGAGAGAGATCATCGATCAGCCACCTCCTGCAAATGCCCTTCTGGGGATGTGCCCACAACCAAGATACATGCCCGTGACTGGAATCGAACCTGGGACCTTTCAGTCCGAAGACTGATGCTTTATCCACTGATAAACCGATTTCGGCAAGGAATGCATCTTGAAGTGGATGGAATGACAAGTCGATGTTTCTCTGGCTCTCCCTCCTTCCCTTCAACTCTCTCTAAAAAACAATGGGAAATATGTCTTCAGGTGAGGTTTAACGTAAATAAACAAACAAGTAGATAGATAAATTAATAATTCTTGGATATAGTTTGAGTATATACACATAATAGAGGTAAGTCAATTGTATACCTGCAGCCACCTAAATGCATTAAAAAGTGCAGTTAACGTGAGGGTTCCATGACAATATGAGAGTGGGGTACACAATGAGCTTTAAGGGCACTGTTTGTTAGGACACATACAGTCCCCAGACTAGAAGTGATGACCTGTGTAAATACACTGAGTGGACAGATCATTATGCTCTCTGAACCCATAATAATCTGGCCACTCAGTGTATATCCTATATAATAAAAGGCTAATATGCAAATTGTCCCCTCCATCAGGAGTTCCACCAGCAGGCAGGTTGGCCAAGCACCCAGGTCCCCTCCCCCTGGCCAGGCTGGCTGGACCCCACCCATGCACGAATTCATGCACCGGGCCTCAGAAAGATAGATAGATAGATAGATAGATAGATAGATAGATAGATAGATATAGATACACACACACACACACACACACACTAGAGGCCCAGTGCACAACATTCAGGCACTGGGGGCAGGACCCTCAGCTCGGCCTGCACCCTCTCGCAGTGAGGACTTCTCAGGGGATGTCAGACATCCCTCTCACAGTCCAGGGCTCTCGCAGCCGTGAGCCCAGCTGCTATCTGAGCGGTGCTCCCCCTGTGGGAGCTCATGACCCCCAGGGGGCAGCTCCTGCATTGAGTGTCTGCCCCCTGGTGGTCTGTGCACATCATAGTGATGGTGGTTCTGCCATTCAGTCCATTTGCATATTAGCCTTTTATTATATAGGATACTGAGTGGCCAGATTACTATGCGGTCAGAGATCATCATAATCTGGCCACTCAGTGTATGTAACTGCTTAGAGGTACAAAGAGAACGAGAAATGTATTCAGAATGTTTAATACTTCCTGTCAGTCCCTGAGAGATGTGAGAAACAAAATGGATCGAATTAATGTATGTATATGTGCAATATGCATGGCGCATAGACACTAAAACACCAGCCACAGATACAGAAAGCAGAAAGAGCCGTAAACCTTTAAGCATTTAACCTAGGATTTAAATACTGAAAACACACACTCAACTACTTAAAGAGAAAGAGCCAGAATCACACATTTAATTGAAAAACGTTTCTATAATCTTGGATCCGGCAGGTAAACCGAAGCGGGTCTGAGTACTACATTAACAGGCGATGGTATATGTATAGCTGTATTTCAAACCCTAAATCCTTTATAAGCACTGTTCCTGCTTTTCAAGAGCCAACGGGGCATTTAAAATGATTGCTCGTATATCAAGCCATGACGAAAACACCAATAAATCTCTAAAGGAGAAATAAATCCAGCCCCATTCACTGCAATTTACTACTATACAACTACACACTAATAACAAAAGTTCTATCTTCGCTTGATTTATCTTAAGATATGCACCTTCAATGCAGTCTTCAAAGTAAGGAACGCGCGCCTGCATCTGTGTGATAGTGCACACAACACACGCGTGAATTCTGAAAATATACCCAAGAAACAAATGGACTCAGTTCAAAAAGGGAAAAGGAGGCTTTCATTACTAGTAAAATTATACCGCTTGTTTTTGCTCTAAGTTATCTCTGCTTTACCCAAAATTGATTCTATTTTTTTTCCTTTTTTAATCTTTTTTCTTTATTGATGAAGGTGTTACATATGTGTCCTTATCCCCCCATTGTCTCCCCCACCTCCCCACTCATTCTTTCACCCCCCTGGTGTCTGTGTCCATTGGTTAGGCCCATATGCATGCATACAGTCCTTTGGTTGATCTCTCTCCTTACCTCCACCCTCCCCTACCTTCCCTCTGAGGTTTGATGGTCTGATCAATGCTTCTCTGTCTCTGGGTCTGTTTTTGTTCATCAGTTTATGTTGTTTATTACATTCCATAAATGAGTAAGATCATGTGATATTTATCTTCCTCTGGCTTACTTCACTTAGCATAATGCTCTCCAGATCCATCCATGCTGTTGCAAATGGTAGGAGTTCTTTCTTTTTAAGTGCAGCGTAGTATTCCATTGTGTAGATGTACAACACTTTTTTGATCCATTCATCTGCTGATGGGCACTTAGGCTGTTTCCAACTCTTAGCTATGGTGAATTGTGCTGCTATTTTTTTAAATATATTTTATGGATTTTTTACAGAGAGGAAGGGAGAGGGATAGAGAGTTAGAAACATTGATGAGGGAGAGACATCGTTCAGCTGCCTCCTGCACACTTCCTACTGGGGTTGTGCCCGCAACCAAAATACATGCCCTTGACTGGATTCAAACCTGGGACATGTCAGTTCACAGGCCAACACGCTATCCACTGAGCCCAACCGGTTTCGGCAGGGCGCTGCTATTTTTAATATTTATGTATTTGTAACAGGTAAATAAATGCGGGAACCTAATAAGGGTGATTAGACTATCTTATTCTGATGAATCATCTATCCACTTTAGACTCAAATATTTTGAAGACGTTGAAAATTATTAGTACTCAATTTTTAAGTTTCTAAGATAGGAAATTCATTTATTTCCAGGACCTGAAAGTTTTGTTTATATCAGAATTGTAGTTCCATCCAAAGTTTGATAGATCTAGGGAGGGGGATGACATGATAATCGTTTATGACCCGCCAAAGCTATGGTAGCCTGAGAGTAATGAAGACGGCCCTTTTACATGTCTTTATTACCTGCATTTCTCAGTTAGAAACACACACACACACACACACACACACACACACACACACACACAAAACACCAATCAGCAAACACCACTTAGACCGTGTTTATTTAATGTGCATTTTTCACATTTGGGTCATCATAAAATCGGGTATGAGGCTGGCTCCCGTGAAACCCTGGGGGCCTGAGAATTGAAAAGAACTATGGGGACCAATGCCGGGAAACTGGGGCACATTGTAGAACGTTCCTGTTTCAAATTGGGTGGTTCTGAGCCCTCTGCAAAGCCAGGCCCACTTCCTGCTGCCCTGCGGGGACCTTCCCCGGGGAACATTCCTGGCCCCTGGGGGTTCACCTTCTTGACAGAGAGCAAGAACGATACTCACAAATTCGTGGTTGATGTCCAAGGTTAGAGTGCTCTCTTCTCCGTGAATCGTGCTGCTAATTGTGATGATGCCGGCAAATGCAGTCGCGGCCTCTTCCCTCTGTTTCCGCCGCCTTCTCCCTCTGCGTGGCAGACATCAATTACGTCTGCCCCATTGTCAATTACAGTCACGGCTTGCTGCTCTTCAAGTTCAAAGATCTCATTGTTATCAATTTGCAGTTCCAATTACCTGGCTGCATCCTTGCCTGAAGGTACCTCCGCTCCCCAGAAGCCGGGGAATTGACAGGAAGGGGGATATTACAGGAGGTTGCTTAATATAAATATGAAAGGCAGGGGGTGGCTGCTGTGGGGTTCTCCCCCCGTCACTGAGTACAGGCCACCACATCCATTCTCGCTGTCCCCAAACAATTCAGCTGCTCATCCAGAGAAGACCCCGGTCGGTTTTGTACAGCTGCTAAACCCATTTCCGAGGGAAGCTGCCCATGGCGGCTGGCACTTCTTTATGCAGGCTGTGTGCCGCGGTGTCTCCGTTCTCTCTGTTCTCTGAAAGGTCAGGTTCTCGCCCTGGGCCCTCAGTTATGTGTTCTCTCCAGGACTGTTACTCTCCGTGCCGTAGCTCTCAGCCCAAGGGGTCTCTGTCCATGAGAACTTTCTCTTCCCACCCCAGCCTCTCACTCTGTACTCCATCGCCCTCTTGTTTTCCTCTGAGAGGTGTGGAACTCTTTAGTCAGAGTGGCGAGCCAAATCCGGTGTGGCTCAGTGGATAGAGCGTCGGCCTGAGGACTGAGAAGTCCCAGATTTGATTCCGGTCAAGGGCATGTGCCTTGGTTGCGGGCACATCCACAGTGGGGGTTATGCAGGAGGCGGCTGATGGATGTCTCTCTCTCATCGATGTTTCTAACTCTCTATCCCTCTCCTTTCCTCTCTGTAAAAAATCAATAAAATATATTTAAAAAAAAAAAGATTTGCGACCTGTGCACTGAGGACAGGAGACGTATGCAGTGATAGGCTGAGGACCCTCAGAGGACTCAGAGTGTATCAACATTTATTTTTCTGATGGTTTTCTGTCCCTACCACCCCCTCCTCCCCTTCGCGCCCTGAAAGCAGAGACCCTGTGTCTTTACTTTGTACCTGTTGCTTACGCCATTGAGTGTAGTCAGGATTTAGTAGATGCTCAATAAACACTTCGGTTGAAGAAATGAAAACCAGAATGACAGTGTGTCTGCTTCAGAGTGTTGCTGCATGTTATTCATTTTTTAAACTTATTAGTGCAATATCTGGTACATGATAAGGACTTTGAGAAATCTTAGCATGCCTCATACAAACACACTGCGAACACTTAGGAGAATATCTATATTTTTTCTGATTATAATACATACATGAGGTTTCTGGAGCGATAACCAACTTACTGTTGCAATGCCTCTGATAGAATTCCTTTCCTGCCAATTCCTGGTGGGAAATTTAAGAATCGAAACAATCTAGATCAGCGGTTCTCAACCTGTGGGTCGCGACCCCTTTGGGGGTCGAACGACCCTTTCACAGGGGTGGCATAAGACCATCAGAAAATGCGGATATTTACATCACGATGCATAACAGTAGCAAAATTTCATGGTTGGGGGTCACCACCCCATGAGGAACTGTATGCAAGGGTCGCGGCCTTCGGAAGGTTGAGAACCACTGATCTAGATCTTTAAAAACAGTTTCAGGTTCTTACCCACTGAATACAAAGTGAAGATGGAGAGAAACACCATATGTTCTTTGTGGTTCCGGACAGGCGTGTCTGTCTCAGGGAGGTGTGAGGATACCTGGCCACGGTCTCCCTGATGATTGTGTGTGTTTGCCTGTGCGTGTGCACACTTGTGAATGTGTGTGTGAGCCACAGAGACACTCTTCAAACGTTAAGCCTGATATTTAAGTTCTTAAATTAGCCTTGTTCTAATTGAGCTAGAAAAAGAGGGTCCTCAGCCTGTCACTGCATACGTCTCCTGTCCCCAGTGCACAGGTCGCAAATCACTGAATTAATTGAAAGCTTTCATTCTGCAGAAAAAGAACCCGAGGCCTGAAAAGGCTATGGCTTGTCAAGGTCATACATGAAGAGCAACTAGATCAGGGTTATTCCCAGAATACCCGAGCCCACGCGGCGGCTCTTCCCAGTGTAACCAGGAATAAGCCTTATATGTGTGTGTGGAAGTATGTGTTTATTCATGCATTCAACAGCGATGGACTGGTCACTGTGTGGCAGGCACCCAGCTTGCTCCACAGAGAGTGAAGAACCGGTAGCCATTATTTTTCCTCTCAAGGTGCTTTCAATCTTTTGGGGAGTGAGTCACTAAAAAAAAAAAAAAAAAGCCATTCACACATAAAATAATTTAATTACATTCATGAGAAGGGAAGCAGCGGGAGATCCAAGGTCAATGGCAGCCTGGAATCAGTCTCTGAATCCGCCTCCCTCACCGGCCCATTACACAGCAGAATGACCAGGCTGGCCCGAGGGACCCCAGGTGGGCCTGGCGCAGCAGAACCAGAAGTCTCTTGTTTGTAGTGAGGGGGGAATAGTGGGGAGTTAACCCCCCCAAAATCAAGCTTATGTTTTGGTTTCGTTGGAAAGCCCAGTGCGGGTGTCTGCTTGCAGGGGTTGTGACTGCCCAGGACAGAAACCCTGTCGCTAGCTCCAGGGTCCCCAGGGGTCCTGGGGAAATGAGTTGAGCGTTCTAAGTCCTTCAGCATCCCCTCCCATTCTAGGGCACAGAGGAGTGCGATTCTGGAGACCTGGGGGCCTTGGTGAAGGGCCCAGAGCCCACTGTCCTAGCAACAGCTCAGCCACTGCTGCTCTCTGCTGCTGTCCCCTGGGGGAGAGGGAATTCCATGCTGCCACCAGGTCTGCATTTCGGGGGGAGGGGCTTTTGCAGACTCCAATTGTACATACTTGATGTTTTCTTCACCTCTTACCCTCACTTCCCCCCCCACCTCCTACGAAGACAGCGAAGGGAAATTGGGGTGCAGTCCCCCATCTCTGGGTCCTACCACTAACCAACTGTCACCCTGTTGATGGAAGCTTGTCCAAGCCCAAAGCAGTTTTTATAAAAATTCACTTGAGCCGAAATGATGCCTCTCCCGGAAACAAGATCTCAACAGACTGAGAAAAAATGCTGCTCGGGATGACTGACAGCTTGCAGTTTCTTTTATGCATTAGAATTAGGGGGGCATTTAAGAAAGGGTGAGGGAGGCTGGAGAAAGCAAGGCGAGGGTGAGAGGACAGGAGAGTTACGAGGCTGTGAGCTCCGGAGGGGTGTTTTGGCTGCAGGGGGTGAAAGGGATGTTTCAAAGGTGCGTTCACCTAGATGCACAGGCACAATGAACGGGGCTGGCTTCCGGCAAAGATAAACCTTTAATTAAAAGTCATGTGCTGGGGCCTGACTACCCCCAGGACCTGCACAGGGAGGCACTCATGATCAGACCGCCCTGAGAGGCGATTTCCACGGAAGCCCTTTAAAAACATTGCTGTTGGCTTTATTGGGGTGACATTGGTGCGTAAGAGTCCCAGGTGTCAGGTGTCCGGTTCCATCATACACCATCTGTGGTACTGTATTGTGTGCTCACACCCATTGTCCGCTCCCCTTCCAGTACCGCCCCGTTACTCTCTTTCACCTCCCCTCCCCCTTCCACTCTGGTATCACCACACAGATGTCTGTGCCTGTGAGTTTTGTTTGGTGGTGGTGGTTGTGGTTTTGTTTTGTTTTGCCTAATGCCAGCTCCTTAAGCCCCACCCCTTTTTGGTCCACAACTTCATATAGGATTCCCTCCATCCAACTCTGGGACTATACATCATCCAATGGGAGTGAGAATTTGGAGGGAGGTTCTTACTGATAATTTATTGATTCAGAAATTTTTCCTTATCCCTTCTCTTCCCTCTGGGTCAAGAGAGATTAAAAAACCATTGAATTAAGAAGCATTAAAGCCCAGCCAGTGTGGCTCAGTAGTTAGGCCTCAACCTATGAACCAGGAGGTCACGGTTCCATTCCCCATCAATGCACAAGCCCAGGCTTTGGGCTTGATCCCCAGTGAGGGGCGTGCAGGAGGCAGGCGATCCATGATTCTCTCTCATCATGGATGTCCATCTCTCCCCTCCCTTCTTCTCTGAAATCAATAAAAATATATTTAGGGGGAAAGGGCTTTAGGTAGCCTCCAGCACATCCCCCAGGAAGCGTGACACGCATCTCAGGCAGCTTTACTTGTCAGTCTACAGGGCCAACGTCTCCAGGTGGAGAGGGCAGCAGTCTATTTCATATCCCCATCCCTTCCACAGGAAGTGGTTTGAAAAAAAAATGAATGAATGAGCGAGTGAATGACTCGCTTTGGAGTGTGCACAGAGCGAGCCTGTTCCAGCTGACCTGGCTACGCGGCGCTCTGTTGACATTCTGTTTCAGGACGAGCTCTGCTCCCCCATTCATCAGCCTTCAGCAGAAAATGACCGACTTCGGGGCTGCTCGTGGGGGCACTTGAGGGGACCTATTACAAGCTGCCGCGTCCTTGTTGCCATTGATAGATCAAGAGCTAATTCCCAGCCGGGACCGGTTTGGCTCAGTGGATAGAGCGTCGGCCTGCGGACTGAGAGGTCCCAGGTTCGATCCCGGTCAAGGTCATGTACCTTGGTTGTGGGCACATCCCCAGTGGGGGGCGTGCAAGAGGCAGTTGATAGATGTCTCTCTCTCATCAATGTTTCCAGCTCTCTATCCCTCTCCCTTCATCTTGCAAAAAATCAATAAAATATATTTTTTTTTAAAAAAAAAGAGCTAATTCCCAAACTGTTCCCCAGCCAACCTGGGAAGTGGATATTTACTCCGGCGACACCCAGCCACGTGGCGTTATTCCAACAGGACAAAACGGGGCACTGGGAGGGGAAACGTGCAGTGTGAACGGGGCATGCTCCTGACTGTGGGGGTGATACCTTGGTGTCCCCCGGTCGGAGGCAGGAAGCGGTTCTCAGGACGAGCTCTGTTTGATATTTTGCCGATTCTGCCGCCATCCTCGCTGCGGATCTGAATGGCAGTGTAATCACGCACCGCTGAGCCACCATCAGATGGAAGGAAAGGGTAATCCCAGCCCGGGGCCCCACGCTGAGCCTCGGCAGATAAAGCAAATGAGTTCCTGTCCATCCCTCGAAGAACACTCAGGACACAAGACAATGACGGCATTTCACTTTATTTCTATGTTTTGTCAGGCACATGGAAGGCTTTTCAGTGACAAATGCCGGCTGGGGCTCACTGTCTGAGTCCGTCTGCCTCCGATTCATAAAGGAGAAATGAAGTTCTTCCGTTCTGCTCCTAACGGCTTTCCGACACGATGCTCTCCTTTAACATCCTCCCTCCGGCTGCGGGCGAGCGTTCCCTCCCCGGGCACCTGCGTGAGACAGCCTTCCTTCTTCATGTGACATGGAGAATGGCTCCAATGATGGCTCTGCCTTTCCAAAGGGCAGTTCAGGATCTTGTTTGGGGCGGCAGGAAATGCTCAGTGGCATTGCCTGTGGGTTTCACATCCCTGTTCCACAGCTCAGGTGACTAGTGACAGGACAGATGTCCACGGCCAGTAGGTAAGGGTGGACGCCTAGAAGGCAGAAATGATGTTCCTCGGCCCCAGCTCAGGAGCAGGAGATGGTACCCTCAGCTCAGGGAGTGGAGATGGTACCCTCAGCTCAGGGGATGCAGATGTACCCTCAGCTCAGGGGATGGAGATGTATCCTCAGCTCAGGGGACAGAGGTGGTACCCTCAGCTCAGGGGATGGAG
>JAAGEH010000143.1:5402308-5462883 GCA_011751065.1 Lasiurus cinereus
ATATATATATATATATATATATATATATACACACACACATACACATATACACACATACACACACACACACACACATATATACATATATATGTGTGTATATATATATATATTTTTTTTTGACAAATTAGAAGGATGCATAATTATACACTCCCTACTGGGGATGTACCCGCAACCAAGTTGCATGCCCTTGACCAGAATCAAACCTGGGGCTTTCAGTCCCCAGGCCAATGCTCTTTCCACTGAGCCAAACCGGTTTCAGCTAAATAACTACTCTTGATAGAGTCTACATGATGTCTATACCAGCACTGCTGAATAGTTCTTAGAAAGATCATTACTAAAGTTAATTTTAACAGTTCTCATCAGGAGAGTTTTCCTTTTTCTTTTCATTGTATCTGCATAAGAATACAGATGTTAGCTGAACTATTGTAATCATTTTACAAGATGTGTAAATCAAACTGTCATGTTCTACATCTTAAGCTTACACAGTGATGGATGTCACAATAAAACTGGGAAGTGCCGAAGCCGGTTTGGCTCAGTGGATGGAGCATCAGCCTGCGGACTGGAAGGTCCCAGGTTCGATTCCGATCAGGGGCACATACCTTGGTTACGGGCACATTCCCCATTGGGGGTTGTGCAAGAGGCAGCTGATGGATGTCTCTCTCTCATCGATGTTTCTGACTCTCTCTCTCCCTCTCTGTAAAAAAATCAATGAAATATATATATAAAAAAATACATTTTAAAAAAAATGGGAAGTAATTTCTTCCCCCCAAAAGAGAGGGACGTTTAGGAAGAGGGCATTTATGAAAGAGTAGGTGTCTGTGGGTGCCGAGGCCCCTTGATCGTTCCCAGGGCTCAGGTGCGGAACCTGAGTGCTTGCCGAGCTGCTAAAGGACCCTGCCACCAGGGTGGCCCTCTCATTAGCGGGCCCCGTTGGGTGATTCTGCGAACCCCGGTGAATACATCTGACTCCCACAGCGATCGGGCCTGGGAGAGGCACGCAGAGCTGAGCGCGAATAGGCTGAACATCAGAGGGGCCCCGGCAGGGTGAGCGGCGCTGTGTTTTGACATTTGTCGACTGTTAACCAACACAATCCCCATGAATCTCACATGGGGGGAGAGGAGAAGGTAACAGCATCAGGAGCAAACGGGGCGGGCATCGCCCACCCGGGAGCCGATGCAAAATTAATGCGTGTGAAGACCCGGTGTCATGGCTGCAGCCTCTGTTGGTCCTGTTTTTCCTTCTGCTTCTGTTATCCCTGGGTCAGCTCCCTGTGATGTGCAATTACACATGTTCCGCGAATAATGAGGGAAAGCATGTTCATAACTAGCGGGAACCGTAGCCAGGTACAAATATGTCAGAACATATGCTGTTTGAAATTCTAAAAAGCCCCTTGACTAAGGCGATCTTTTGAGCAGGATCACAGCGGAAAGAAACAGCTAGTGGTTTTGGAAATGCGTGTGTTTTAGAAGTCGTGGGGGCGTCGCTTTGGGAGACAAGGTCTCCCCGCAGTTAAGAGGAATTTTGATGAGAATTTTAGCTGGGGAATGGTATTATTTGGTTGAGACACAGCCCCTGTGCAAGAGGCTCCCTGGAATTGTAGGCTTGAGGCCTGACTACAGAAGAAGCGCATGCCCAGTGCTGCTTCAGCGTCCTGTGTGCCCTGGACACCTGTAAGCATCCCTGTGGACTGTCTGTCACAGCCAGACCCCAGGTAGTGGCACCAGCAAGTGCTGCCTGGGTCAGCGGGCAAATCCTGCTGCAGGATTTACAGGTGACCCATGGTCTCCCTTCCCTGGAATCTCCCCTTGCAAATGTCACTCGCGGTAAAGTTTCTGCCCATGATTTCAGGTTGACAGGAGCGCACACCTGCCTTCCACAATGGAATACTCACATGGCTCCGGGCAAAGTCCCCTCTGCTCTCTTGGTCTCAGTCACTTCATTTGCCTGGCGAGTGTTGGGTGGGGGACAGTGTCATATGAAGTCGCCCGTGGGCTGTAGTCGATGACAGAGACCACGTGTCCCTCATTTAGGGTGTGAGAGTTTGGTCTTGAGCTAGCGCGGGAGTTTTAAATCAGGCTGAAGGAACGACTTTGTTTTCAGGAAGCAGCTAGCAGTTTTAAAGGTAAGGCTTCTAAGGCAAATCACAGAATCGCCACCCCCACCATGAGGTGAGCGTAGCTCGCTCTGTCCTGGAGAGCAGGGCACTAAGCGAGATGGACTCCTGAGCCCAATCAGATCTTCATTCCTCGGTGTCACTGTGCTTTCTGGAAGGGTGATGTTCATCGGCTCTGATTTCTGATTGGAAACTATTTGGGCTAATACTTTCATGACCCTTTTTCGCTCAGGCTCATATCAACATCATCAAGCCTTGATTGTGCTTGTTGAGTTTTACTCCTTTCTTCTCCTCAATCTAGAACAGGAATCCTCTGGGCCCATGGACTCTTCTATTTGTTCACTATCTTCAATGAATAGAATAGTGACTGACCCCCACATTTGCATAGTAACTGTTTGCTGAAAGAATAATGTATATATATATGTGAAAGAGTGACTGAATGAATGAATGAATGAGATGTATTTATTGGGATGGATGAAATGCCTCCACCACTGGCCAGGCTGAGGAACCGCATCCTTGCACGAATTCGTGCACCAGGCCTCGTGTGTGGGTGTGCACGCACGCGCGCGCGTGTGTGTGTATGTCCCTAGTGGTCAGCAGACTCATTAGTCAACAAAGCCAAATATCAACAGTACAATGATTAAAATTTCTTTTGAGAGCCGAAAACCGACTTCTGTGCATGGGCCACGAAGTTTCAATCACACTGTACAGGCACACCTGCATGTGGTAGTTTGTGGACGAGCCACACTCAAGAGGCCAAAGAGCTGCATGTGGCTCCCAAGCCGCAGTTTGTCTACCACTGATCTACACTAATAAAGGAAAAAGATGCAAATTGACCATACCTTTGTGACACCCGCCAGCCAATCAGGAGCATGTATGCAAATCAACCCAACAAAGATGGTGGATTAATTTGCATACATTGGCAATGAGCAGCCAAGGGCAGGGTGGGATGCTTGCATTGTTGCCATGGCGATGACACAGGCATTACACACACACCCAGCCACTCCTGTCCTCTGGGCAGCATGGGAAAGTGGAAAGGTGGGTCTGGGCCCAAAGCCAAGGCAGTGCCGGCAGTCAGGGGAAGGAAGGCCCATCTTGCACGAATCTTCGTGCGTCGGGCCTCTAGTATATATATAATAAAGTTTTGTGACCCGGTGAGCAAGAAGTTATTGGATTTTCTCAGAAGTCTAAGCACTTGTCCATGTTCTAGTAGGTGACACGTTTCATACCAGTTATTTAACAAAACAGATGTGTGTATGCTTATGAAATAAAAAGAAAAGTGGCTGTCTTTGCCTACATCTTCAAGAAAAGATGATGGTGATTATTCATACTATTTTATTTCAAGCAGAGTGGAGATATGAGTTAATTATACCATTTTCACCACTTGTCTAAAGTAGTGACAGCTTAGGGTTTGAATTGTACATTTACTCAAATCAAAACAAAATATCGCTCAAGGAAATTACATCTTCTTTTCCTTCCTTATGGAAGAATTTCATTTTTACTGGTGTGGTTCTTATGGAATGCTAGGCCACATGATAGGAAGGAAGACGATGAATGGATAGATGGATAAATAGATGCAGGTCTCCAGGGATTTTCATATCTTGTAAAAAGAAATGAACTGATGGCCAAGATCTTGATAGATGATAGATAGATAGATAGATAAGATAGATTTATAACCATACACACACACACACACACACACACACACACACACATACTGAGTAGCCGGATTATTATGATCTCTGAAGGCATAATAATCTGGCCACTCAGTGTATATATACATAGATATATATGTATTTCTATACATATATTGATGTGTATATATAGATAGATACCTCCAAATATATATCCATACAAATATATATAGATACATAAAATCCATATTAGATGTCTAAAAAGAAAACAAATTTTGACTAATAAAAGGATTGTAGTATTATCTTCAGTAATTTAATCAAATTGAGAAAAATATTTTAAGCTCAGTCATTAGAATAGTGAATTAATGCTAGAAAGAAAATATAGAGAAATTATATGATGATATGTAAATGGCTGCTATAGTTAAATTCTAATAAATGACTTCACACTGTGCTCTACTTAGCTAAGTAAATAACTGCTGAAATGCTACAGCAGAGATTCAGATGCAAATTATCCAAGATGCTTTTTGATTTTGTATTAAAAAGTTGGAACTGCATGAGTTCAACTTCTAAATTAACAAAATTTTCTCATCACACATTCAGGTGTACAGCCAAATTTATTCAACTATCTTGTAAATTATTTACATATGAAGAAATTCTTCTAAAAATCTATTCCTACTTACGATATGTAGAGTGCTTATGATTTTTTTTCTTTTTTTTGCTGACAGGTTTTACAAATCAGAATTGATTGGAAGACATACATTTTCTGCTAAATGTTTAGAATTAAGATTTTTAAGTGATTTTTCAAAAACATTGATTGTACATCGTTTTCACTCACCAAACCACTGTAACACAGTTCTCTTCCCAAATACAATATTTTACGTCTCTATCACTAAGACTCACCCCCTGAGAAGGTAGATTTTTTTACTTGTAAGCAGAGTACAGTATAAAATATCCATATGCATGTTGAGTTATTACTGCAGCTCATCTCAGAGTCATAAGTACTGGGTCTGCATCTCCTCCCTCCCTTGGGTTGCCCTTGGTAGTTAGTTCTCTTTCTCTGGAGCTGGATCCATCTCCTGTGAGGGGGGACAGCCAGTAAGCTCCCCCCGACTCCCGCTCCAGGGCCCCGGGCGTTCAATAAAACAGCCGCAGAGCCCCCAGCACCACCAGGGAAACGCTCAGTCCTCTCTCCAGTTCGCTCCTCCAACCGGATCTGAGTGGTGTGGCCGGCGGCCAGATGATGCATGTGTTTAGTCTCAATGTGTTTAGTGGTAAAATTAGGATAACTTTATATGCTATGTGCATCAAATGAGAAAAAACATATACATCTACTATCTTATATGTGCATGTGTGTGTATATATATATGTATATGCATATGTATATGTATATGCATATACACAGATATAAATACACATACATGTGTGTGTATATATACACACATACATCTATACATAAATACTCTGAAGAGTATAACAAACCATGCAATTATTTGGATCATTGAGTAAGATAAATTTTAAGGTCCTTTAAAATTTATATTTGCTATTTTTATAAAATGTGTTGTGATTATTATTATAAAGTCTGCTGTTCTTGCAAATTTATAAAGCGATGAACTGCTTCCTGTGACTTCCCATTTATTTGGAACCATTAGTTTTGCTTTATAAACACTCCGTATTTGGGGCATGTAATTAGGCATCTTGTCAGCCGTATTAGACGCGTGACCGTGAGGTTGATATCGATAGACCTTCTGTGGTTCCCACACTCGCAGGGAGTCTGCATCTGCGGTCAGAGGACCTGCCCAGGGGTGTGCCCTGTGGGCGCCTGGGCACTCCCGTTTCCACGTCCGGAAATGGCGCCAACCTCCGTGGACAGTGGGTGTGCCTTTGTCACTGACAATTCGTAAATACTTGCCCTTGATATGGGAAGCTTGTATCAAGTAGTATCCGATATCCATCTTCATGCTGTCTCCCTGTGACAGGGGACCCCGGTCCGAGGTGATGCTGGGATTGTATGGTTCCTTATGCCTGGGCTGGGGCGTGTCTGGTCACCTGGGGAACTTGACCTTGTCCTTGGCATGTGAAGTTGATCTCCTGCAGAAAACCCCCAGCACCTTAAGACACTGGAATCTGAATAGGATTGAAAGCATTTTTTGTTCAGCTTATAGATCAACAGTCCTCATTTCAGCCATTTGCCCCAATGACAAGAGCATTGAACATGTTGTTGTTATTGGTATTAATCGCTCTAATAACACCCACCTGATGACTTCAGTGCTGAATGCCCACGGGGCTGCTAGGCAGTAGTGCGCTAAAATGATGGAGGAGCCCTTTTCATGCATTCCAGGTGCAGTGGTACCTCGAGATACGAGTGCCCTAACAGACGAGATTTTTGAGATACGAGCCGTCAAGCGAGCAAATTTTGCTTTGAAATACGAGCAACAGTTGAGATAGGAGTCATCGCGCGGATCGGCCGGCTGCACACGACCCACCGCGACTCCAGCGTCTCATAGTTTCCCACGCCTCAAAGTTTCGGAACGAATTAAACTCGTATCTCGAGGTACCACTGTAATGCTCACTTATCACGGGTGGAGCTTGTATGGCCCCCCTCCTTCATGAGCCTCTGGGGTCCCCAGGAAGGAAGGAAGCGGCATGAGCTCGGGAGGTGGTGGAGGAGGCAGGGGCTCAGATCGCCCCGAGTTTAGCGTCACATCAGTGGTACCCGCTCCACCTTCTCAGATGAAAGGGGACTCCTCTCTGGGGAAGGGGGAGGCAGAGGCACAGCAGTCCAACCTGAGCCAGGCCTCCTTGGGTTCCTCTAGCTGCTCTTCTGCAGCAGGGACCCCTCCCCCCCGCACTACCAGGCGGGGTGATCCAGGCATCCTCCCAGTCCCCCTCACAGCTCCGCGCCAGCCAGCACTAAGGGAGCACCATGTTGCTGTGTGCAGGCAGGAGAGATTTCTGCCTGTAACCACGGGTGACACAGATAACCAGATGTCAGTGCCGTGGGGATGGGGGGCCCGGTCTCCACAGAACCAGCGCCTGGCTGTGGGGGCGAGAAAGCTCTCTGCCAGATGGGATAATGATACCGACCCCAAACCTCCGGTTCTTAAGAAAGTCCAGTGGAGATGAACGGCAAGGCCAGCTAAGAAAGACTCAGTTTCTCCTTCACTCTCAGCTCCTCCTCCGCTCCCACTTCTGATCCCAGACGAGTGGATTTTCCACAGTCAGCAGTTCAAAGGGGACAGCCTGGAGCTGGTGTGAACCCCAGAGCAAAGGGCACCACCCCCAGGCTGCCCCCCCCCGGTGTAAGTAGCAGATCTACAGGCTGCCCATCCTCCTGGCCACCTGGACTCCAAATCGAGGTTCCCACAACCCCCCCACAGGTTCACTTGCTGGAACAGGTGTGTGGATGGGGCGCAGGGAGACACAGCTGACGTTCACCAGTTCGTTACACGGTAAAGCGCAGGACGGGAGGCAGGTGAGCAGCCAATGGGAGCGGCGTGAGGTGTGGAGGCCGAGCACGGAGCTTCCGTCCCGTGGAGATGGGCGGGCATCCTCATGGCCCGTAGATGCTCACCACCTGGGGGTGCTCTGAACGTCATAGAGGAGGGCTTTATGGAGGTGAACCAGCCCCTGAGCCTCCCTGGGGGAGGGGGTGGGGCTGCTGGAAGTCCCAAGCTTCTGACCACGGCTTGGTCTGCCCGGTGACCAATCCCCACCCAGGCACCCGCCAAGAGTCACCTCATTACAAGGAAACATTGTCCTACAGATCACCCAAGGAATGCCTAGGGATTCGGAAGCAGCTCCGTGTCAGAAACCCGGGTCACAGACCACCTGTTAGCAGGAACTGGGGAGATTGGGTATCAATTTCTTCTTATTCACAAGACCCGTTTTTTTAAAATATATTTTATTGATTTTTTACAGAGAGGAAGGGAGAGAGATGAGAGTTAGAAACATCGATAAGAGATTCACATTGATCAGCTGCCTCCTGCATGCGCCCCTACTGGGGATGTGCCCACAACCAACATACATGCCCTTGACCGGAATCGAACCTGGGACCTTTCAGTCTGCAGGCCAACGCTCTATCCACTGAGCCAAACCGGTTTCGGCAAGACCCATTTTAGTTAATAAAAATGCCACGTGCTTTTAAAGGCGAATTGTGTACAAGGAATATGGCATTTGAGACTGCGGTTACAGGAGCCACGCGGTCCTCGGTCCTGATGTGAGCTGTCCTTTGAGTTGGTTCGGAGACAGTGGGCAGACCAGGAAGATCGTGTGCCAGTTTTCTCATCTACTCATGAGAAGGGAAATTGGCATGTGGTTAGCAGCATCGTACAGGCCTGCGGCCTACATGGCACAGGTGTCTGTGTCATGCAATGGAAAGACTTGCCATTTATTGCTGATGTTGTTGTTAAAATACATATAGAATTTAAGACAGAGAGACACAGTGTCCCTGGTGGCTGCCTCCAGCTGCCCACAGAAAGCATTGCTAAGAATATGCATCATGCCGAGACCGGTTTGGCTCAGTGGATAAAGCGTAGGCTTGCGGACTGAAAGGTCCCCGGTTCGATTCCGGTCAGGGGCATGTACCTTGCTTGCGGGCACATCTCCACTGTGGGGCTTGCAGGAGGCGGCTGATCGATGTCTCTCTCTCATCGATGTTTCTGACTTTCTATCTCTCTCCCTTCCTCTCTGTAAAAAATCAATAAAATATATAAAAAAAAAAAGAATACGCATCAATGGGGAGGGCAGGGGAGCTCAAGGTGAGCCTGCCTTCAAAATGCCACATTTCCCAGGACACATCCCGCAGGTGACGCTGGGTCTTCAGAAGTGATGTCTGGAGAGAATGCCCCGTGCCTCGGGGGCGTTCAAAGCAGACTCCCCCCGCCAGGGTGTTTCGGGGACGGGGCTTGGCCGCCGGCTGAGTGCATGGCATCCCCACCGCTGACTTCAGAAGCTCCACCCGGAGCGGCTGGCGGCGCTCCTTGCGCGCGTTCAGCTCCTGGCACCGCGACTGAAGTACAAAACCCGCCGACTTGAAAGCTGCCCGTCTCCCCTGAAGACAAGGCCTCCGACTCATGAGGAGGTGAGAGCGATGGCTCCTGGCCAGAGGGACTGGCGGACCGGCTGGGGGGGACGTGCCTCTGTGTGAGGTTGTGTTTAAAGAGACAGAAAAAGACCAGAGATGGGCATTTCCCGTCTGCGCTCCCGCCCCGCCAGCTCGGGGCCTGGGTCTGTGGTCACAAGCACAGTGGAGACGGGGCGAGCTGCGCGTGGTAATCACTGCGGCCGGTTCCGCAAGGCTGGACCGTGGATGGGGCAGTCCTGGCTCGGGTCTCTGTGGGTGGTGGACCTGTTTCTGGCAGGCCCTTTCTTCCCCACACACAGAGGGTTGGAAAGGGACATTTTCTGAGTGTTCACAAAGGATGGAAATAGGCTGGTGGCCTCTGGTGTCCATAGAAAATTTCCCTTTACTTTTGTTTAACTGTCGCTAACGTTTCTTTGTCACTTCATTCTGTCCTCCTGCCGTTTATTTTGGGGTTTCCACCGGTGACTTTTCTGTTTTTTTTTTCTTTTTTTTTAATATATTTTATTGATTTTTTACAGAGAGGAAGGGAGAGGGATAGAGAGCTAGAAACATTGATGAGAGAGACATGGATCAGCCACCTTCTGCACACACACCACTGGGGATGTGCCCGCAACCAAGGTACATGCCCTTGACCGGAATCAAACTTAGGACCTTTCGGTCTGCAGGCCGATGCTCTATCCACTGAGCAAAACCGGTTTCAGCAACTTTTCTGTTTTCATAACCCTCCAGGGAGCATGCCCACTAAGCAGTGATAGACCTGGGGCTAAAGATGACATGATGGGCACCAAGCCTCAGCCGGTCTGAGGCTGGTCACTGCAGCCAGTCCACTGCCCTGCCTGCCACAAGGCATTCCCTCGTCCACAGCTCTGCCTCCTGGAGTCGTGAGAGGGACGGCCTGCACTGAGCTGGCTTCCTGTGGAACAGAACCCGGTGAGCCTCTGAGCCTGCCTCTGGCTCTGTGACCGGAAGTAAGTCATGCGTTTCCCTAAAACGGAATAACGGTACCCAGTCCATAGGATTGCTGTAAGGACTAATCGAGATCATGGCAAATAGCTGTTCGATATGAGTGGCGATGTCTAATAGTGAGGACCACGAGTGCGGGCACGTGCTGGGGAAAGGGCACCTCCCTGAGCCGCGTCTGGACAAAAGGGTCAGGCTTGGGCGGGTGACAGCTGTGCGCTGTGGTTGAGGTCCTGAGATCTCTACACACCAGAGTTTGGGGTCATCTGTACAGTCATGTTGTTACCAAATAGCGGCAGTTTCACTTCTTTCCAATTCGGAGGCCTTGTATTTAGGGCTCCCCGTACGCTTCTGAGTAAAAGGGGTGAGGGCGGGCATCTTTGCCTTGTTCCTGAGCTGCGTGCGAGGAAGAAGGTCTTTCCGCTTTCCACCACCACGTGAGATGCTAGCTGTGACCTCGCCCTGTGCGGCCTTTGTTACGTGGAAGTACATTCTCGATTCACTTCGTTGTGAGTTTTTATCGTAAGTGGGTGTTGAATGCTTTGGCTGCATCTGTTAGAGGGCCTCACGCTTCCGTCGTTGGCTTAATGTTCTCCCATTCGTTGATTTGTGGGGGTTGAACCATCCTTGCATCAGGAAGGAGTCCTGAGATTGTTCCTTCTCTGGGTGCTTTCCAGACCCCAGATCCCTTCTTCTGCTCCATCCAGTCTGTATCTAAAATGTGTTAGTATATTCGTCAGCTCTTCTGTTTACACTTCCTTACACTTTCTGTCTCCGCTGGAAGTTCTCACTATGTTCATCCATTTCTCCTGTCTGTGATGAGTATCATAACTACGAGCCAGTACTTAGTTCTCAGGTCGAGTCAAAAAAATGTCCACAGGCCACTGCAGGTGTGTGTATCCTGTTCTGGGTCTGGGTGACAGGGCTGTCCACAGGCCACTGTAGGTGTGTGTGTCCTGTTCTGGGGTCTGGGTGACAGGGCTGACCACAGGCCACTGCAGGTGTGTGTCCATGGGAACAGGCGGATTCAGGGACCTCCGGGCCATCAGTGACTTAACCTCTGAATCCCAGAGTCTTCCAGGACATGTATTTATTTACATTTCTTTAAAACACATTTTAAGTATAGTGTTATAGATTTCAGAGAGGAACGGAGAGGGAGAGAGAGAGAGAAGCATCAATGATGACAGAGAGTCATTGATTGGCTGGTCCCTGCATGCCTCACCTTAGGGATGGAGCCCGCCACCTGGGCCTGTGCCCTGACCCAGCAATCAAACTGTGACTCCTGGTTCATAGGTCGACGCTCAACCCCTGAGCCACACCCGCCAGGAACATGTTATCACTTTGCTCAACCCCTGTAAGCGGTCTGCCCCTGACCCTTCAGGCTGCTGCTAGCTGGGACACCCTCTGCCCTTGAGCCTTGACACAAGATGGTGCTGCCCCATCTGATACCCCCTCCCACCTGGGCCCACACCTGGCTGCCTCCAGGAAGGGAAGGAGAGAGGAGAGAAGGGGGAAGCAGGAGGAACAGTGCTGGTGAAAGGGCACCTCCCTGAGCCGCGTCCAGATGAAAGGGCCAGGGCTATAAGAACAAATGGCACTGTTATTTCCAGTTACAGAAAACAGCTCAGGGCCACACCCTGTGACATGAGTCTGGCATGTCCTGTGGAGGTAGCAGAAGTCAGCAACCCCTTCCTTGCCCTGTGCTCTGGAGGGAGCTTTCTCTGGGAGAACAAACTCAAACACAAAGCCTACTACAGCGGTACCTCGAGATTCGAGTTTAATTCGTTCCGTAACCTTGAGGTGTGGGAAACTATGAGACGCTCGAGCAGCCGGCCGATCCACGAGATGACTCCTATCTCAAATGTTGCTCATATTTCAAAGCAAAAATCACTCTCTCGACCTACGGCTTGTATCTCAAAAATCTCGTATGTTAGGGCACTCGTATCTCGAGGTACCATTGTATTGTCCCAGCGCCCCCAAAATACTTGGAACACACGTGGCGAGGGAGGGAATTGTAAACCAGATCCCCGAGGATCCGCTGTGTCAGCTGATCTGAATGCACTCAATACCTGGAAATCACTTCGTTGAGATAGCTGTCAGCAGCATCTTTAAGTCATCGGGGAACAGAACCCAGGGGGTGACTTTAGGGTGCCTGGGCCACGGTAGTTAACTGCACATCACACGGGGGCCCCTTCCATACCCGACATGCACAGCATCCGCAGTCCTTGTTTTGCTCCTCAGTGTGAAGTGAGAAAGTACCCCATGTCGGAAAGCAAAGCAGTAAACACGACCGACCGCTGGGTTGGAAAATGAGGCTGAGATGGACGATGTGTGGGGCGTAGGTAGTTAAGTGCAGATTTTTTATTTATTTTTTATTTTTTTTTCAGGGAACAGGACCCTCCGAGTCCCAGGGTCAACTGATTGGCGCAGATGAGAAGCAGGCCCGCTCGAGCTGCGGGGCTGCTTACAAACCACGTTGTTTTCCCTCTTTCTGATTTTTTAAGTGAAACAAGTAGCTCTCACTTAAAGCGAAGCAGACAGCTCCCAGGTACGGCTGTCTCGAGAGAGGAAGGGAAACAAGATTCCAGCAGAAAATGAGGTTTCCCGCTCCCTTTCATCTGCCGGAAGGTTACTCCTCGGCGTTAACTCCTGGCGGGAAACAGATGGGCTCGGAAATTAGCATGCAGGCCCGGCCGCAGAGGTGCTGGGCGTCTGCTGTAGGAACCAGAGAAGTGGCTTGGGCTCCAGAACCTTCTCTGGGCGTCATCCCCACGTGGGGCAGGGGCAGGGCCAGGAGGGAGCACAGCCGGGCCCGATGAGGGGCTGTTTCCCCAGTTGCGGGGACCATGACAGCCGGGGAGGCGTGTGAAGATGGAACCAACGCCCGCTGCCTGGAGCGGCGGTTCCCGCAGGAGACCCTCTGCCAGATGCATGGGCGAATGGGGTGTCTTCCCTGCTAGTTTTTTTTTTTTTCCTTGAGCAAATGAGGTTGATTGCAAATATACCTTTTCTTTGTTGTGGAGATATCTTTTCATCTGCAGCCAGTGTGTCCCCTGGAAGTCCAGCCATAACTTGCCCTGGATAGGGGGTCATTTCCAGATGAGAGACTTAGATGGCTAATTTAAAAATATATACTCACGGGAGAAAAGATCCAGGAACATTAATGAAGAGCTTGAATGATTACACATGATGCTGTTCTGTGGATTGGTAAACACAGCCATGTCTACTCTACCTCAGCACATGTGACATGTCCCATCAGCAGGAAAGAAAGAAACCACGTGTGACAGTTTTTAACTATCCCTTTCGACTGTCCCTTTAAAAGCAGGTGTCCCCAGCCTGGCTGGCGTGGCTCAGTAGTTGAGCGTCGACCTATGAACCAGGAGGTCACGGTTCGATTCCCGGTTGGGGCACACGCCTGGGTTGTGGTCTCGATCCTCAGTGTGGTGCATGCAGGAGGCAGCCGATCCATGATTCTCTCTCATCATTGGTGTTTCTCTCTCTCTCCCTCTCCTTTCTTCTCTGAAATTAATATAAAAATACGTTTTTTAAAAAGTAGGTGTCCCCAAAGGTCCTGGGCGCCCTCTGCTCCCTGGGTTGTGCCCCCACCCCCATTGTGCATGCTTGGTCCACCCCTGAGCTCACACCTGCTCACTGGCTGCCAGCGCCCTGCTGATCGCCTCTGCATTATGGTGGCGCTCACTGAGCCCCCGCAAACCCCATGTGAGCCCCCAGAACATACGTCTCTTGTGTTCAGCATGAAGGAAAACTTCGCCCTGGCCAGGGGAGTCGCTTGGAGCTTCATCCTGTGCACCTAAAGGTTGCTGGTTCCAGTCCCAGGCAGGACACATACCTAGGTTGTGGGTTCATCTCCAGCCAGGATGCATGCAGGAGACAACCAATCTCTCTCTCTCTCCCTCTCCCTCTCCCTCTCCTTTCTTCTCTGAAATTAATATGAAAATATGTTTTTTAAAAAGTAGGTGTCCCCAAAGGTCCTGGCCGCCCTCTGCTCCCTGGGTTGTGCCCCCACCCCCATTTTCATCTGCAGCCAGTGTCTCCCTCTCCCTCTCCCTCTCTCTCTCTGTCTCCCTCTTCCTCTTCTTCTCTTCCCTTTCCTCTCTAAAGTCACTAGTATAATAAGCCATTCTTGACTGTCTTTTCCTTGTAAATTCCCATCAAGCAAAACGGTGTCTGTCAATGCACTCTGGGGTCAGCTTAGTACTCGGGTCTTCCTCTCTGAAACCAAAGCAGCCAGCTGTGCCAGCCCCGGGCGCAGATCCGCCACCTCCCGGCCACCGGCCCTGGCCCTTCAAAGCGGGCGCCTCCTGGTCCCCAGCGGGCAGCCGTGTCCTGCTGGGAAGGGGGCGTCCTGTGCGCACAGGGCCCCGAAAAGCCTCCGTCAGACCCGGGGCTGACCCCACCACGGCCCCACGCCAAGCGCACCGTGCAGTTCAGATACTGGGCTTCCAGAGACCAAAGCCCTGTCTCCAGCCCCGCCCCTGTCCATCTCCCCCTCCCAGCCCCCCGCACCCTGAGCTCCAGAAACAGGGACGTCCTGGCTGTTCCCAGGCCCGAGTCAGCCTTGTCACCTGTCCAAGTGTGAGCAGTGGTGGGTTTGTTTCTCGGGGGCGGGGTCCTGTCTGGTTCTTGCCATTGAGTATAGGACCCTTCATCCATTCACCTCCAGGGGGGACAGTCATCCCACTCATGCTGCCACCATGAGGGGTTCAGTTACCCCCTTCATGCTGCCTCCATGAGGGGTTCAGTCACCCCCCTTCATGTTACCACCATGAGGGGTTCGGTCACCCCCTTCATGCTGCCTCCATGATGGGTTCAGTCACCCCCTTTCATGCTGCCTCCATGATGGGTTCAGTCACCCCCCTTCATGTTACCACCATGAGGGGTTCGGTCACCCCCCTTCATGCCGCCACCATGAGAGGTTCAGTCACCCCCCTTCATGCTGCCACCAGGAAAAGGCAGAAGCAGAAGGAGCTTGGGACAGGCAGGAACACGGGCCCCAGTTCTTGTGGAGACAGAGCCGGTGGTTCTGACTCAGTGGTCTGTGCTCTTGGATCAGGGTGACGGCCACTCGGGCTGACTTCCTGCCTCGACCGTCTGCCCCGGGGGTGCGGGGCCCTGCACGGTTCACGGAGCCCAGACTGGCTCACCCTGAGCCCCGGCTCCCAGGAGCCACCGGGGTGCAGCTTCAGCAGACCCCGGCCGCTTGCCCTCCGTGGGCCTTAGCGGCAGCCCGCACTGCTCCCTCCCCGCCGTCTGTGAATGCTCCCGGTGATTCTCAGCTCCAGCCCAATTCGGAAGCAGTGCCCGAGGTGGCAGGCTTAATTACTGGGGTGATTAATTACCCCGTCCCGAATCGTCCCAGTTTCTCCCTTCTCTTCTGACTAGGTCTGCCGCGCACCCTACTTATTTTCAGGGCTGCATGTCGAAGAAAGGGGTCACCGAAAGCATCCAGGACAATTTCCGTGATAGTAAAAGTGAGAGGAACCGTTTTATGGAAAAATTCGGGTGACTTTTTACCTTCAGTGGAGCTAGAGCCAGGATGTGAGGAAGGAGAGCTCTTGGGTGGCCTGGTTGGATTTGGGGAGACAGTGTTGCCACCCTTGTGCCTGGTCTGTGCAATGGTGTCAAACCCGCTGAGCCCATCCACCAACAGCCGGTCCCCAGACCAGGCACCAGTGAGGATGCCTGGACTGACTCCTGTGCTGAGCATTCTGTCGCCCAGCCTTTGAGACACCCCATCCGAGGCCCCCAAACCAGTGCAGGGACCAGCACGGGCGGGGGCCTGTCCACTTGCCTGACTCTCACCTACAGGCAGGGCCGGGGTGTTCTGGGTGATGGGACCTAGGACAGAGGTGACCGGGCCGCAGGGAGACAGCAGGTGCCAGGGAGCTCTGTCGGGTCCTGGGCCAGGACTGGGTGCGCCCGCCCCGGCTCTGCATCGGCCCAGCACAGCTGCCCCGCCCTCCCCACGGCCTGGTCGCCCCCGCCTGCCACCCAGCAGGCCCTGCTCCAGTGAGTTTGAAAGTCATGAAAAATGCAAAAGGCCATTTTGTCTGGCGGTTATTAAATCCATGGTAACCGGGACTTAGAGTTACATGTCTCTGCCGCCCAAGTTCTGGGAAATAGCCTGTCCTCATGAATAAGAAAAACGCTCCTCCGAATGCTTAATTTCCACTTTCAAATTACTACCTGCCCTACCCGAGCCAGTGTGGTTCAGCGGGTGGAGCGTCGGCCTGTGGACCAAAGGGTCCTGGGTTCGATTCGGGTCAAGGGCATGTACCTGGATTGCAGGCTTCTCACCAGCCCAGGCCCTGGTTGGGGCGCGTGCAGGAGGCAACCAGTCAAAGTGTTTCTCTCACATCGATGTTTCTCTCTGTCTCTCCCTCTCTCTTCCACTCTCTCTAAAAAGCAATGGAAAAAGATCCTTGGGTGAGGTTTACATATATATATATATAAATGTGTGTGTGTGTGTGTGTGTGTGTGTGTGCGCGCGCGCGCATATGTATGTATGTGTGTGTGTGTGTGTGTATTTCTTGACTTTGTCCCCATGCACCATGCCTCCCACACTGGTCCCTCGCTGTATGTCCGGCATATCCCCCCTGCCAGTCAGGAAGTGTCCCCACCTCCCTCCCCAGCTCACCCCAGTGACAGACACAGCGAACCTGCCTCTGAAACCTGGCGCCAGGTCCTGCAGCCCCCCTGCTCCCCGAGACCTGCCTCCCTGTGCCCCTGGAAATCGTGTTTGTTCATTAACACGATGCACACCCTCTCCTCCTCGCCAGGCCACGATGCTCTAATCAGCCAGCCATTCTTCTCTCCCACATCCCTGCGTTCCCCGCCTTCCTCCGGACCCCAGCTGTGCGTGCGCTAAGCAGCGGCCCTCCACACTGAAGTGGCCCGCTCCTGTGTCACCACCGTCTGTCCCGGTCATTGGTTCATGATGCGGACAGCGCAGTGCTGTGTGGTTGGCCTGGCCAGCGACCGAGAGGGCGTCCCCCTCGCAAGGACCCGATTCCCCGCCCGGCTCTAGACACGGAGGCACGGGAATAAAATAATAACTGTCCCCCTGCAGGCGCGTCCCCGCCTGAACTTCGGGCGGGGAGCCGCCCCCAGGAGGCTCGGGGGTGGGGAGTGAGTGGCCATAGGCTCCTCTATGCGGACCCCACAGTCTCTCAGGTCATGGGCAGAGCGGGGTGTCCTGAGGAGGGAGCTTAGTAGGCCAGCGTCTCTTGTGTGTTCAAGGAGAGGGCCGAGGGAGGGAGGGGATGCAGCTGGCATGCTTTAGTATCCCGTCTGCGACATACACATGCCACTTCTTCACATGGGCCGTCATCCTGTTCAAACCACAGGAATCCGTTTTGACCATTTTAGCGAAAAGAAGATAAGGCTCAGGGATCATAGTAACTTGTCAAAGCTAACCGGTTCCCGGTAATGAAGAATACAGCATCTTGCCGAAACCGGTTTGGCTCAGTGGATAGAGCATCGGCCTGCAGACTGAAGGGTCCCAGGTTCAATTCCAGTCAAGGGCATGTATCCTGGTTGTGGGCACATCCCCAGTAGGGGGCGTGCAGGAGGCGGCTGATCAATGTCTCTCTCTCATCCATGGTTCTGGCTGTCTATCCCTTTCCCTTCCTCTCTGTGAAAAATCAATAAAAGAAAAATTATATATATAAAATAAGCCAAAAAAAAGAGAATACAGCATCTTGCCGGGTTTGGCTCACCACTCCACACCCAGTGCTGTCCCGGTGCCAGGCACACAGTAGGCCCTCCGTTTCGTTGAGCGGTTGATGAGTTAATCAGTGATAAAGCAGCGCACACATGGTTGCCCGGACTCTGATGCCAGAGCCCAAAGCAACCTCATGTGTCCGAACTGTAAAGCGAACGCTACAGCCCACACCGCCCCGCGGCGCCCAGGCCAGAAAGCAAATTCCCAGGCTCCCCCGGGTGGGCTGCGCCTGCACCGGGGCTGAGGCTGACGCTCCGCATCTGGGCAGGAGCGTGGAGCTGATGTTGTAAGTAAAACACTTAAATTAAAATCTCCCAACATCTCCTCAACTTATAATTAAATGTACCATATGGTTCTCTTCTCCTGGAAGCCGGGGCCTCATTTAAAGTTTTCCTTCTTCAGCAGCAAATTTTATTGGCTTATTCTCCATCATTTTTATGTCAGGAAAACAATTACAACCGAGACGGCACTGGGAGATTACCAGACAAAAACAATCTCTTACCTGGAGATAAAAATATTGGTTTGGGTGGGGGATGCCATTATTTAAGCTCATCCGGGGATAAAAAGCAGTTGCTTAGCTCAGTCGGGCTGTCTCCGTCAGAAAAGCCACACTGTCTCCCGTTCCATCACCTGCTTCCTAACTCATTTGAATACAAGCTGAGATAAAACGCTGATTTCTGCACATTTCAACAGGCATGGCTGAGCGTTATTTGGGGGGGTCTTAAACTGTGCGGTAAGCAGGGTACAACCTCAAGGCCAGCTCCTACCCTCTGAGAAAAAAAGTCCCCGTCTTGTCCACTTTCCTGAGTGAGGGGCGTGGGGCGTGGAGAGCGCTCATGAGTGTTTTAAAGAGCCAGTTCTGGCGTCCTGTCCACCTCGCTCCAGGTCTGCGGGCAGGTCAGCAAGTGCAGTCGGCTTGACCCAAAGGCATCGGATGCAAAAGTGACAGTCATTCGTCATGTGTAACCTTCCCACCAGACACGCTCCAGGTACCGCTGCACCCAGACATCAGTCCCTCACCCCTGTGCAGGGGCATGGCAGGTCGCTTTGCTGGCTTTAAACGTCTGTTAGCTTCCCTGTTGGAAGCTTTCAGTCACAGAAGAGGTGACATCTCTGCCTGTAGAAACAGTGTTGGAAGGCAGACACATTCTGGCCTCACAGCTGAGGGAGATGCGTGAGGGATGGGGCGACAGAATGGTGACATCCAGGGCAAGCTCCCTCGGTAGAGAAGGGGTCCCTCCAGGAGACATTGAGCTTCTAAACAAGAACTAAGCTGCAGCTGAAACCGGTTGCTCAGTGGATAGAGCGTCAGCCTGTGGACTGAAGGGTTCCAGGTTCGATTCTGGTCAAGGGCATGGACCTTGGTTGCAGGCACATCCCCAGTAGGAGGTGTGCAGGAGGCAGCTGATCGATGTTTCTCTCTCATTGATGTTTCTAGCTCTCTATCCCTCTCCCTTCCTCTCTGTAAAAAAATCAATAAAATATATATTTTTAAAAAAAGAACTAGGCTGCAGAGTCCCAGACCCGCACTGCAGAGCCCTGTCACATGTGGGAAAAGAAATGAGGCGCACCTGCCTCCGTGCCCTGATGAGGGACAGTCACTAAGTTGTGGCATTAAGTGGAAAAAGCAACTCATACGCGCCTGGCAAATACTGGTGGTTAAAAAAGTGCCAACTGTGTGCCAGCGACTCTATCAGAGAACGAACACAGCCTTGCTCTTGTGGAGTGTGCGTTCTCCTGTAATCCTGTTTGTGTAAAAAAGAAGAAATTAAAAAAAAAAACAGACCTCTGTCTGTGTGCGTAAATCTGTCTGTGTGGCTGAGCATGAGGCCGTGAGGGCCAGGAGACCTTTGCCATCCAGATAAACGGTCACCTCCAGAGTGAGGAGGTGGCAGGGGTGGATTTCACTGCTTTTGTATGGGCATGTTATTTAAATAGTCTGGGACAAGCATCGATTTATGTGTTACTTGTGCTTGCAAAGAAAGAAGGAGAGAGAAAAGTGAAACCAAGAAGTAAGCGTTGTGGCTCAGTGGATAGAGTGTCGGCCTGCAGACTGAAGGGTCCGAGGTTCGATTCCAGTTAAGGAAATGTACCTTGGTTGTGGGCACATTCCCAGTGGGGTGAGGGGGTGCAAGAGGCAGCTGATGGGTGTTTCTCTTTCATTGATGTTTCTTGCTCTCTATCCCTCTCCCTTCCTCTCTGTGAAACCAATAAAATATTTTTTTTTAAAAAAAAAAGAAGTAATCAGAGAGGAGATAGTTGTACATTTGGTTCCCGGGCTACAGCATCGGGAGTCCTCTGTGTCACCCACACTGTGGACCCTCATTCCTTTATCCTCATCTATCCTCACCCAATGATATATATATATATATATATAATTTTAGAAAGAGAGGAAGGGAGAGAGAGAGGGAAAACATTGATGTGAAACATCAATTGGTTGCCTCCAATAAGAACCCTTACCAGGGATCAGACCTACAACCCGGGGATGTGCCCTGACTGGGATTTGGATGCACAGCCTTTTGGGGCAGAGGACAACGCTCCTAGCAACGGAGCAGCTGGCCAGGGCTGTCGTGGTTAGAAATGTCTTGGGAACCAGCCGTGAATTAAGTTCTGTATCTGCATGTTGAATCAAGCTGAGAGAGCAGACAATTTGCTCCAATGAGAATATTCCCCGTGGGCATTCATTGATTAAAATTTCCAGCGAATCTTTCACAGTCATTTCCGTCGGTCCGTGCACATAGAGGCAAGTGCACCAACCAAGTTCAGGGAGACAGGCTGTGGGGAACCTTGGCCATAACGCACTCTGGGCCCTTTCCTCCTCCATCCCGTCCTCTGCTTTAGGCGAATCCTGGGAAAACAATGTTGATGGTCCAGGAAAGTTGGTGTGTAATTATGTTGAAGACAGTTCCCCTGTCAGGGATGCACACAGATTATTTGATGCTACATCTCCATCCTTCAAGGAGATTAGCGTGTCACAGGGCCAGCTCGCTGGCGTGTGACCTTTCGGGAGCATTCTGTAATGCCCTTGTTCCAATTAGGCAGGATTAGAAGCACTTGGTGTGAGAGCAGCTGTACTGTGACGATGCGGGGAGAAGGAGGGAGAAGCTGCCGAGATGAGGGAGGCGAGCTCGGGTCCCGGCGTTTGCGGTGGAATGATGGGGTAAGTTCCCAGAACCCCAGTGGCGGCAGCCCAGTCCTTCCCAGGAGACAGAGCTTCAGAATGTCAGTCGTGTGTCCTTAAAGCCATGGGCGTGCTGAACACTCGGCGGAGCCCCCTGCGAGTCCTGCAGATATTTACATCACAGTGCATAACGGTAGCATTTTCCGATGGTCTTAGGCGACCCCAGGTCTGCTCTTGCTTCATTATATATGAAGTTATAAATTCACCATCATCGATTTCGTTGTTGATGGAGCTTAGATTAATCCCACAATGAGTAGCGCTACATGTTACCACTAATGACTCTCAGCGTGCCACTGCCCGGGAACTGTACTGTCAGACATATAATACATTGCAGTCCAAACAAAAATGAATTGAGCCTGGGTGTCTGGATCAGGTGTACGTATCCTCGCATCCTCTCCCTTCCCAAGTCTGATCGGGTGGAGACACTCTATTGTACAGTCTGCGAATGTGTGCTATCTTCCTATCATCTAATATACTCTCCGGGTAAGCCTGGTAAAAACACTAGGCTCTATTTACCTCTGTAGTCTTAATTTATATTCAAAACATGTGGAAGCACACATTTCCTCTCTCGGTGGGATCTGAAAGGAGAGGCCTACATGTTGCCAGCAACAAATCTACAGCAGTTTCTCTTCTTCTTTAGTCGTTGGCTGCCCCCGAGCCCGTTTTTCACTGCAAAGCTCCCTCCCAAGATCTCTGGCTCTACCTCAGGTGGAAACGATCGAACATCGCTGAGCGCTCTGCATGCCGGGTTCCCAGAAGGAATTATCCGAGAGGAGAAAAACGAAGCCCCGGTTCGTTCTTCACGGCATCTGAAACCATCCCAGGGCGTATCAAATCCTCCGTAAATCCGCCCTGAGTGGCTTGATTTCCTCCCAACACGGAAGCAGCACCTGCCCAAGCATCGTCATCATTTCTAAGTTAATTCGGTGGTACCTCGAGATGCGAGTTTCATTCGTTTTGTGACCTTGAGGCGTGGGAAACTATGAGACGCTCGAGTCGCGGTAAACTGGTAGGTCGTGTGCATCCGGCCGATCCGCGGGATGACTCAACTGTTGCTCATATTTCAAAGCAAAAATCGCTCGCTCAACGGCTCGTATCTCAAAAATCTCGTATGTTAGGGCACTCGTATTTCGAGGTGCCACTGTTCTACCATATTTGAAAGACGTAGAATCAAACATAGTTTTGTTCAGTTATCCAATGCACTGATGGGTCAGCAAAATTGTCCATTTTGATGGACTTGTTCGGTTAAGTTGGATGCGGCACCTGAAACGGTTTCATGTTCACCACAGAAATGATGAGGAATTGTTTAGATCATCCCCATTAATCCTCGGTAGATTACTGACATAGCCTAAAGTCATGGGCTTCCAAGTGGAATCTTTTACAAAAAAAAGGAAAAAAGCTTTATATCCAAAACATGATAAAAATCCCTTGTTTTCTACACATCAAAGTCACGTATCTACTTAAGAGTCGAAAGGGAAGGGATTCATATATTCACTCGCTTATCACACGAGTATCAGAAGCACGCGGAGGATGGCAGATGGATATTGCGAACCAGACAAAGGTGTAGCACCTCGTGGAGAAGGGCCCCTCCACCGTGTTACCCCAGTTCATGCTGATTGGCCTCCTGAAACCACTGCAGGGCCCCTCAGCAGCCTGTGGTGCAGACTCCTGACGCCGGCAGTTCAGGAGAGGTGGGTGGCGGGTGGAGCCTACGTGTGCACTGTCACAAGCTCCCAGGGACCCAGCACATGTATAAAGTTCACTGACAGGCAAGACGTCATAGATGACTGCGGAAAGATCTCCCGTCCCGGGCATGCAGGACACAGTGGCGAGGTGGCTCTTAATTAATAGTGATGGCTGTTATCTGAGATATTGTTCTTGTGTAACTCAAAAGTGAGAGATGGTCATTCAGGATGTGCGAGATGGAAAGGCTCAGGAAGAAAACTGTGAAGTCCTCATTTGGGAATTCGATGTTACAGCAATTACATTTTCTACCCAGATGCTCTCAACGTATGTTATTAAGTATTTAATAACTGAAATAGCTACGTGGAGGTGGAACATGTCATATATTTTTTTGTGATGGTATACACTAGAGAGAAGTATCGAGTCAATAATTTTGGTTGGATGTTAGAGACAATTTGGTAAATGGACTACTTTTTAGAATTGAAGAAGGCTATTATTAAGGGGAAAGAGTAAAGACAAATATTTGAGTGTTAGACAGTTGTCCCTGGAAAATGGCACCAGTAGCCGTCTCCCCAGTGTTATGTCAGGGCGTCCTTTTAAGATGTGCAGTCGAAGGGAAAGGCATCACCTAATGAGCAAGCAGGGTTCTGACTCCAGCATAGAGGACAGGTCCTGGCTGCCCTGCTGTAAACTTTGCCCCTTAGAAATGGTGTCATCTGCTCATTGAGAAGTAACAGCCATTTGCATGTAGAGCTGTAGCCCAGCGGACGCCAACTGGTGGTCCATGCACCGCTGGTGGTCCGTGAGGTTTGAAAGGTTGGCGACCACTGTTCTACACTGACAACTGTCGGCTGTTACTCTGTGTAAGTCACTGGGGAGTAATTGTGTTCTAATCACACAGGCACGCGGGGATGCCCCCACCTGTGGAGCCCAAGGCCAGATGAGAGATGACAGTGATTGCCACAATGTGCCCGACTCTGCAGGAGGAAGGTAGGAGGAAGCACACTAAGCAAAGTCAACCCTGTTCACACTATTCAAAATTGTGACATCAGCCTGGCCAGCGTGGCTTAGGGGTTGAGCATTGACCTATGAACCAGGAGGTCATGGTTCAATTCCCAGTCAGGATACATGCCTGGGTTGCAGGCTTGATCCCCAGTGTGGGGCGTGTAGGAGGCAGTCGATCAATGATTCTCTGTCATCATAGATGTTTCTATCTCCCTCTCCCCTCTCCTTCCTCTCTGAGATTTATCTATCTATCTGTATAATAGAGGAATATGCATCACGACTGAACCGCAGGAACCTGAGGCTGCATGGCACCTGGCCGGGTCAAAGGACCTGACAGGGACCTCAGGCCATGCCCCTTGCCCGGTGGGCTTGATGGGGGACCTCAGGCCACACCCCTTACCTGTCAGGACTTGATGGGGGACCTCAGGCCACGCTCCCTGCCCCAGCGCTGGGCTAGGGGACTTGAGGTTGTGACCTCTGCCCAGTGGGGCTTGACAGGGATTGAGACTGTGTCCCCCACCCAGTGCCAGGCTGAGGGACCTGAGGCTGCATACCCCCACCCAGCACCAGGCTGGGGGATCTGAGGCTGTGCCCCCCACCTGATTGGGCTCGACAGGTGTGGGGCCAGCCAAGTCTGGGTCTCCAGCGTTTTCAAAGCGCATGCGGGTGGTGGGCAGAGACTTGATTCTAGGTTCTATGGTGCACCCCAGACTCTGACAGGAGGAAGGTTTTCATATACATTTTACTAATTTTCTTTCATTTCTGACACTTCTATTATAGAGAAAGGTCAAATAGCCATATTAAAATATTTCCTCTAATTAATTCCCTTTTAATGTGCATTAATTTCGTGCACCAAGCCATAGTATCTATCTATCTATCTATCTATCTATCTCTATTAATACATATATATACAGTATATATATATATAATTGTGAAATCACCTCATCTTCCCAGCCAGTAAGGGTCTGCATCATTCTACTCAAATGTAATCCCATTCAATCTCTCAGCTCCTGCAAACCTACTCTTAGTTCAGTAATTAATGGGATATAGTAAAAACAAGATTCTGCCTAAAAATGTGGTTCAGCATATATCAAGGTCAATATAAAAAGCTTCAGACACACAGGTTCTGGAACATTCTATTTGCTCCAATCCCAGATCCCCCACTTTCCAGCCATGGGGCCTTTGAATATTCCTTGGACCTCAGTTTGCTAATCCGCAGTGATTTTGTGTAAAACCAAATAATAAATAAGGGCAAGTTCCTCGAGTAAGCCATTATCAAGGGTAAGTTGCCACTAATATTGATTGGAAATATCTTAAAAGTTGGGGAGCCCCAGGGAGAGGTCCTAAGGACACAGAGCTATGCAGAAGGGCAGCTGAAGGTCACACTCGGGCGTAATTCCATTCCGAAAGTAGAATGAATTTCTTTAAATCTTGCTTCGCATTGCATACTGAGTTACTAGCGCTGAATTCAATAGTCTCTTCATAAAAGCGTGGCAGAGATGCTGTCGATCAAACTGTGGAAGCGATGAAGCGTTTAATGTTTGTGGGGGTCAGGATTTCGTAGGGTCTAATAAGAAACTTCAGAATTTGCTCCCCAAACATTTCTTCCACAGAGAGCCCTTTCCCTTCAAACGCTGAAGTAAACTGAATGAACTAAATTATATTTCCTGGGCAAATCTTCATGTTTGCCTGGTTTATGGAGTTGTTAAAATTTGTTTTAGTTTTAACTAAATTGTGCTACCTAATATCCTACTGTGTTGAGCTAAACCAGAGTTCAACTGAAAATTCATTAGATAAATTATAGGAATTACTTTATGATGTTACAAATGATCATCTTCAGAAACAGGGAGATCAATGGAAGATGGAAGTTTTAGGCTTTAACATAACTAATTGCTGGCTGCCAACATCCAGGTACTTTCCAAAAAGCAAGATGAGAGAGAGCTAGGACTACAAGTAAGATGTTCATTAGAGTTCAAGCTACTTGTCATAATGCATAATGCAGCCTTATTTGAATCACAGTGCCTTCTGATTGGTTAACTCTCTGAATATTAACTTTCTTAAATATAGATTGTGTGTGTGTGTGTGTGTGTGTGTGTGTGTGTGTGTTTAGAATTACCCAAATAAGAAATACAGTCTCCAGGTAGTTAGCTAACATTTAGGAGGCTCCTTCAATCAGAAGTCAGATGCCAGAGGTAGCTACAATAAATAGTGTATTATGTTTATTCATCATTTAATTAGCATTGAGTGCTAACTGTGGCCTTTCCCTTGTTAAATAGTGGAGTATAACAAGGTATAAATTGTAGAGAAAACAGGAGGTGAACCCGTGATGCCAGTTAAAGTGGTTGGCGATTTAAAACAAACTTTTTATATATATAAGTAAAAAGAATCAATTCTAAAATAAAAATAAAAAGTACAGTGCAGTAAATATATAAAGGAGTAACAGTTATTTTCATTATCAGGTATTATGTGTACACTAGAGGACCCGTGCATGAAATTTGTAAATGAGGGGGGGGGGCTGTCCCTCAGCCTAGCCTCTCCAATCTGGGATCTCTCTCACAATCCAGGACTACTGGCTCCCAACTGCTTGCCTGCCTACCTTCCTGATTGCCCCTAATCACTTCTGCCTGCCAGCCTGATTACCCCCTAACCACTCCCCTGCTAGCCTGATTGATGCCTAACAGCTCCCCTGCCAGCCTGTTTGCCCCTAACTGCCCTCCCCTGCAGGCCTGGTCACTCCTAACTGCTCTCCCCTGCAAGCCTGGGTCCCACCAGCTGCCTTTCTCTGCAAGCCCGGTTGCCCCCAGTAGTCTTCCCTTGCAGACCTGGTCTCTCCCAACTGCCCTGCCTTGCTGGCCTGATCACCCACAACTGCCCTCCCTTGCAGACCTGGTCTCTCCCAACTGCCCTGCCTTGCTGGCCTGATCACCCACAATTGCCCTTCTTTACAGACCTGGCCTCTCCCAACTGCCCTCTCCTGCTGGCCATCTTGTGGTGGCCATCTTGTGTCCAGATGGGGCAGTCATCTTTGACCACGTGGGGCAGCCATCTTGTGTTGGAGTGACGGTCAATTTGCATATTATTCTTTTATTAGATAGGATAATGTAGCTGCTGCTCTTTTATATGACTGGCAACAAAGTGGTTTTGTTTACATCAGCATCACCACAAACATAGGAGGGATGTATATGCTACTAAGTTACTAAAGCTAATGCATCTCTAGCGATGGGACTTTCTCAGAGTCTCTGCTACCTTGTGGGACCCCTGTGGTGCAAGGGTTCTGTCCTGGATGGAATTGCCCTTGTGCGAATGGAACTCAGTTCTTGTCTTTACTGCTTCGGAGGCAAATTCTAAGTGTCTTCACACTTCAGTTTGCTGTCTTTGACTTTGATTTGCTCCTTCACCTCCCAGCTCTGTGTCACATCTTGTTTTATTTCCAGTCCAGCCCCCGTTTCATACTAGATCCCATTTACTGCCAATACTAGCACACAGATCACTTCTCTTGCATATCGGGGTTTGATTCCAGCTGAAAAATTTTCACATTTTCTTCTGGTTTCTTGGATAAACCATTTTAAAAAATATTCTCCAAATGAGCCTTCATAGAAATATGCTATTTCCCTTCCCTGAAGCCTCTCCCTGGAGCCACCCTGTGCTGCTCCTCTGAGCGGTGTTCTTCAGGATGCAGCCCCTCAGAGCCCTGCCTCTATGCCAGCATGTGCTTCAGAGGAAGGAGACCCAGACATTCCTGAGATTACCTGTACAAGCAGCAGCCACACAGAAAAAGGGTGAGTGGCTGGCTGGGATCCTAGAGTTTAGATCCCGAGAGCAGCCTGTGTAAGAAAGAGAGAGAGAGAGAGATGAGGCTTAGGAAGACATCTTCCTGTCTTCCTGGGACTGAGGCTCTCTCTTTCTCGGAGCACCATTTCTCCTTGTGTCCGGTTCCATCAGCTCAGCAGTTAGTGGGAGTTCCGCTCATTTTCTACCAATAGGCTGTCTGTCAGTCTTTATTTAGGGCGCTGTGGTGAGCTTTCCTGTGTCTTAATAGGAACATTAGAGAAGAGCTTTCAGAGACGGCCCAGGGACACCCAGCTGGATGGAAGCCCCTGGCTTAGTTACACACACAGAGACGAGGACATCACGGTTGGTTTTTCCCATTCCGGTTGATCGGGGCCCTACCAGTGCCTTTTGTTTTCAGGGTCAGATACTAAACAGAAGGAATTACGCTAACTCCTTGATGAACTCCTGAAAGTATAGTTCTGCGTTTATTTTAGTTTATTTTGTATGTTCACGGTCTAGCATCACATTGGCCCAGACTTGGCATTTTTTGTACTTAATTATGAAGGTAAGAGTTTGTATGACTGCTATTAGATGGTGAATTTTTGCCTTATTCCTTTATGACGTCAGAACATGTGGTTCCATTGCAATTATAAGTCATCTTCCATTTTATTTACAGACTAGAGGCTAGATGCATGAAAAATCATGCACTGAAGCGGGGGTCCCTCAGCCTGGCCTGCCCCCTCTCACAGTCCAGGAGACCTCAGGGGCGGGAGGCGACCCAGCGATCAGGGGAAGGTGACACCCCATTATACCTCTGCTGCTGCCACTGCCGGCAGCGCAAACCTTGGCCTGCCCTGGTTACCTGAGCCTCGGACAGCCCTGGGCGGTTGGCTGGGCAGCCGCCATCTGAGGCTTACCTGCACCTCAGGCCAGCCCTGGGTGGCTGAGGGGCCTGGGAGGCTCTGGAGGCAGGTGCCTTGCCACGTGCCTGCTGCCCCAGTGGAGGTGAGGGGACTGGGTGCTGCCATCTTGTGGTTCTGGGCGCCATCTTGTGGTTAAGGGCGGGGCAGTAATTAGCATATTCTCTCCTAATTGGCTGTGTGTGTGTGCTGCCATCTTTGAGGGCAGAGCAGTCAATTAGCATATTCTCTCTTTATTGGATGTGGGTGCTGCCATCGTTGAGGGCAGAGCAGTCAATTAGCATAATCCCCCATTGGTTGTGGGCACTGCCATCTGTGAGGGCGGTGTAGTTAATTAGCATATTTCCTCCTTATTGTCTGTGGGTGCTGCCATCTTTGTGATGGCATGAGGGTCAATCAGCATATTCACTCTTTAGTAGATCGGATTCCCAAAGCTGGTGGTTTTACAGGACATGGTGCATCATTTTCCCAGGAGGCTCTCAAACCGCCCAGAGTTCTGGGTGCTGTCCTCCTGGGTGCAGGCGAAGGAGGGGCAGTCGTGTGAGGAGGATCAGGGAAGGGGTAGAGGTTAGACTTTTCCTGTTTGCTTCCATACACTGCAGCCTCCGACATGCATGATTCCCTTTTCCTACGCCGCAGACTCTGCCCTCAGACTGTGTGATGTGTGTGGAAACCACGTGGTTATCACTTCTGCAGTTTGTGAAAGCAGAGCTCAGGTCTCTCCTGGTTGGTGGGAGGACTTACTGCCATTTGTTCTTCAGAAAAAAAAAAGTCTTTCCATAATATTGCTCCAATGAATAATATTAAGTGTGTATAAGCATGCTAATGATCTGATTAAGAGAAAAAGGGCAATGCAGCAGGAAAGCTAGTGGACTTAAGAGTCATAACAAAATTGTGATTCATGTATGCAACATTCAACTTATTATCTCATCAAAGTCTCAATTTCTTCATCTGTCAAGTAAAGCTAATCCCACCTGCTTTATTCACTCCCAGGTCTCGGAAATTATGCATGTATGCAAAACACAAACTACCTTGTAAGACTTTAGGTAATAAGTGCATGGAATAGATGGGAAAATACTGCACGAAATGAAAAGCCAGACACACGGCATCAATAGAAGTAGCAGCAACCCTGTTCATTCATTTTTTAAAAATCACCATGGATCTATTGAGTGTTATCATTCCCGGAATAAAAATCAGGTCTCCGGCATAAGTGCTTTTCTACTCTTCAGTTACCTAGGCTACTATGTAATAGTCCAGAAGTGTGTTGGGAGTTTTTCTGAGATGATTGGAATTACATGCTGAGCTTTACGAGGCAGGTATACTCAACATGGACTAACTAGGATGCTGCAGGTAACCCGGCTTTGGTGATGTTCCCATCAGTACCCATGCTCCCTGCTCCCTACTTTCCACAGCACTCCAATGAGTTGTAACTTTGCTCGGCTGGTGTAGCTCGGTGGTTGAGCATCAACCTGTAAACCAGGGGGTCTCGGTTTGATTCCTGGTCTGGGCACCTGTCCGGGTTACAGGCTCAATCCCCAGTGTGGGGCATGCAGGAGGCAGCCCATCAGTGATTTTCTCTCATCTCTCTCCCTCTCCCTTCCTCTCTGAAATTTAAAAAAAAAAAAACTTTTACTTCGGTACTGCTTAATTCAGTGTATTTGTAATACCTATAGTTTTTATTGTCAAATCATTCTTGAGTCAGACTATAGGCTGATGGTTGTTTCTTAATTGCTTCGAGTTGTGTGTGTGTTTTTTTTAATTAGCTCTAGATAGCAGAACAGATGGTCTTGAATCCATTGCTATATCTCTGTGATAATATATTTAGGTTCTGTCTAATGGGGTGAGTCTTCTCTTCTAAATTTTCTCATTAAACAGCACTCTTAATTTCTCCATTTCTTTTTTTTTTTAATGCAAGTTATGTCAAGGGGTCACATGAAATAAACATGAATATTTTTTCCGAATGGTTGTGTTGGCCAAACTCGGAATCAAATGTGCTTTAGATTTCATATATTTAATTTTCATATAGTTAAGACTTTGCCCAACCAATAATAGTCACTCAATACAAGAGGAATCTTCCTTCAACCAATGAGACAGAATCAAATGATTTTCTAACACATTGGTCAGACTTCATGGGGCTGGATTTCAGGGTCGGTCATAAATTAGAACAGTGTTCTCCTCTGCTCTCAAGGAGCATAAAGTTTTGTGTGTGGGGGGGGGGTGCTAATAGCTGTTTATTAAACGGATTATCACACTAGTGGTCAAAGAATCCCAGCCTGAAGGAAAGAAACGTAACCATTTGAGTACATGGAATGGAGAAGGCTGAAATAGAGTAAGGATCAGAGAAGGCTTCTCAGGATAAAGCATCTAGTCTGGGTCCCGGAAGATGAGCAGCAATAAGCTTGGTTATTCACTTCTCAAAGGAAAAACACAGCTTTAAAAACGTTATAATCTTTACGCGGCAGCTTACAGGTGGTAGCAGACAGGACCTTGAACTACAGGATAGATCTGAAGGTCTTCATGGATCAAAGAGAGAACGTGAAATGGAAACTATGACAACAACAAGGAGACTAGAATCAGTAGAGGTCCCGAAAGCGACGCAGAGAAAGAAGAAGGAAGTCCTTGAAGAGATCATTGCTGTGCATTTTCCAGAAGAGTCCACGAAGAAACAGGGATGGACGCCAGAGCCACATGCAAACCCACAAACATGGATAACATGACCAGACCGGAAGCAGGAACCTGACGGGCCTGAGACAGAGATGACGCCGAGTCTTCGGTCCAACCCGTGTGCCAGCCTGTGGGGCCTTCTCCAGGCAGAGGGCAGAGAACCAGGAGCTCAGGGCTTGGGGCTCCATCTGCAGCTGTTTGGTCTTCATGCCTTACAGCCCATCACGTGGCAAAGCCTGGCGAGCGATGAAATGGGCGAGGTCTGAAAGAGAAGTGTGGGCGAGGGAGACCCGGTTCTCACCGGAGGTCATGCTAAATGCAGTCGTTGTAGGGGTGCAGCTGAGAGAGCACCCTGACTTTCTGGTACGACATGCAACGACTGATAGTCGCGAAGGCCCACCAGACCGGAAGGAGCCCAAGGGCAGATGTTCCTCAAATGCTGAAGCAAAATGCTGAGAAGATGGTCTCCTGTCTGGCCTGTGGCTATCCCCCCTAAACCCCGCCACCACCACCACCACGTGTCATCGCATCGGTCTGCCATTCTCCTAGCACTAATCTTGGTACCATCCGTGAGCATCAGGGAGCCTTCAGAAACCATGGAATGGCGTTTCTTCCCTTTATTTCTCGAAGACCTCATTCATTAGAGTGATCAGAGCGGGGGCCTGCCAGCTCCCTGTATACGTGGTAAATATTTCAGGTTTCACTGGGCTCGGTGGCAACGCCTCACCCTGGCTACCGTGATGTGGCAGCAGCCGTGCGGATGCAGAGAGGGACCGTGAGCCGGCGGAACCGGCCAGGCAGCCTCGGTGCAGGGACGCGGAGCCGGCAGGACAGGCCGGCCGCTCTCCCCACTTCGAGGTGCACCTGCCATTGGCTGCCCCGGCGCCTCCTTTCCTTCCCACGATTCTCTTCGGCCAGAGCCACGCCTTGATCTTAGCCACAATAAACCAGACCGTTAGATGCAAACAACATGGTAGGAAAAAGAGAATTAGAAAAGGAACTGCAAATTATAGCGGGGTGACTAGAGAAGGTAGTAGGCATTTTTTTTTCCCATTGGGAATGTGCCTTCCATGTGCCCAAAGAGAAATGACACAGAACGTCGGTGCGAGAAGAGAAGAGAAGCTATAAAAGGATTCATGGTCCGTGTAATAAAACTAAAGTGTTACTCTTTCTGGAGGTATCAGGACATTCACGTGGATACTTTTGAACAATTCTGTGCAGGAGGAATAATAATAAGGGAGATACAAGGGTGTACACAATACACATACACACACACACGCACCCACTCGCACACACGCACACGACAGCTTGAAGTGATAAAGAGGCTGAACAAACCTTGTACAACAGTACCTTTAAAAAACTCCAATAGATGGATATACCATTACTTTTTAAATATCTCTTCAAATGGATATTAGAAAAGGCTAATATATTAATATATTCCATTTTGTCTCCCGTTGCAACTAGAAGAGTGACTGCTTTTTAAAAAGAAACTCACTCTCAGGAAGAAGGAACAGGCCTGCGTGTCCCTCTTCCTCCCACTGTGCACCGTAAGGTCCTGCCAATGACATGTAAACACGAGACTGGGAAGGCTGGGACCCCCGGACGCAAGGGCAGCAGGATGGGGGGGCTCTCTGAGTTTTCCTTTTGCCTCAGAAGGCCCAGGCTTCTCGGGGCAAAGAGGCCACACCCGGAAATGAGAAGTGAGGCAGACACAACACAAAATGAAGCCGCCTCAAACCCAGAGCACAGGACAGGGCTGCCAGCAAGACGGAGAACTGTTACACAGTGTCTGTCCTGCCACAGCCGGACACCAGGGAGGAGTCCGCAGCTCCACGCTCACCCTCCCCAGCGAAGGTGGAGGGCCCCCCATGCAGGCCACCCAGTGCTCCCCCTCCCCAGGGGGAAAGGATCAGCTGCTCCCCAACTCTGCAGAACCGTTAGGGACCTCGTGGGCCTAACGTCCACCCTGCCCCAGAAGGCGCCCCTCCTCACTGGCTGGCGTGGCATCAGAAGAGGCCGACTGCTCCCCCTAGAGGCCATCCCTGTGGTTTCCATGCTGCCCCCCCCCCCGGGGGAGCATTACCTGGCACCTCCCCTCCCGACCAGCAGGGGTCAGCATTTAACACGCATGGACCCGCCGTCCACTGTCCAGACCAGTTATTGCTCTGCATTATGGATCTCTCCCCGAGCCATGTTAGCAAACACGTTCTAAATGGGACGTAGGCTACACATTCTGTGTCCATCTGCCCTGTGCTATACAGTACCTGAGCGAAACCGGTTTCCTCACCTGGCTTGGGTGAAAACTGTGTAGACATAGATTTGATCCTGAGTCTAAAATTGGAATTGGTTTAGTTATTGTATTTCCGATAGGCAGGGAGCGAGCGCTGTATCTGTTGATATTATAAGTCCTGGAGGCCCGGTGCACGAAATCTGTGCACGAGTAGTCCTTCCTCCCCACTGCGGCCGGCACCAGCTTCCCTCTGGCACCCACCACCCTGGCTTCCCTCACAGCCCCAGCTTGGTCCGAAAGGTCGGTCCAGAAGAATGTCCAGTCTAATGAGCATATAATGCTTTTATTATTATAGATCACCTCTTGACCCTTAAAATAGAAAAAATGAGCGTTGCAAACTTTGAAGAAGTGACCAGTTTTAGTGTTGGTTTTAGTAACAGTGTTTCAAATGCCTACGTTGGGAATTTTCTGGCTTTGTTCCTTACTTAACCTGAAAACGTACAGTGTCTAGGTGCTTGGTAAATAAAACATAAAAGGAGGAGCAGCAAACCTGGCTTAAAAAGCAAAAGGAAGGAAGGGAAGAGAAGAAAAGAAGAGGAGGAGAAGGGAAGAATTCACAGAAAGCCAAAACCTCCCTCCGAGGCCAGCCTTCATTTTCTCGCTTCTCTCCTCATCAAAATACAGTGGTCCCTCGAGATACGAGTTTAATTCGTTCCATAACTTTGAGGCGTGGGAAACCATGAGACGCTCGAGTCGCGGTAAACTGGTGGGTCGTGTGCAGCCGGCCGATCCGCGCGATGACTCCTATCTCAGATGTTGCTCGTATTTCAAAGCAAAAATCGCTCGCTCGATGGCTCGTATCTCAAAAATCTCGTATGTTAGGGCACTCGTATCTCGAGCTACCACTGTATCCCAAGAGAATTCTTCCCTATTCACACAGGCAGGAGCCTATAAGATTCTTCCTTCCTTATCACAGTGGCCCCCCATTATGACATCTGCAGGAATCCGTTTCCCCCACTTGACTGGGGCGGGGGGAGTACATTTTCCCACACTCTCGTGTGGGGCTGCCTCCAGTCCCGGCTCCGTCTGGAACAGGAATCGTGGGGAAAACTGTCAGCGCAGCCGCTGGTGACAGACCCCGGTTCCAGGCAGCGTGTCCACAGAGCCACGCAATTAGCGGCCGCACGGCAGCCCCCCGCACCCTGCACCGTGTGCGGGCTCCTCTGATCGCGCCTGATCCCCCGCCGCCCGGCCGGGCGGGTGGCAGATGCTGCTACAGCTCCATCAGCACGGACTGAGAGGGAACCCGAGTCTTCTTCCTCCTCCGCCTTCGCCGCCTTTTCATCCGCTCCCTTTCCGAGAAGTGACACTTTCCTTCGTGTGGCTTTTTTGTTTGTCAAAACGATGCCGGGAGCCAGACTAGACAATAGTGGGAGCTAGGAGCAAATGTGGGAGCTGGTGAATACCCAGTGATTCCTGGATTTGCCAGCGTCTGCTAATCCTCGCCAACGACTGCCTGTCTCTCTCTCTCTCTCTCTCTCTCTGGGTTTTCCAGAAATTATCCAACCACTGAAAGAACAGAGTCTGCGAAAGAAGTTATTTTATCTCAAGCGTGGCTTCTTGTGAAGATCCAGCCGTGTTAGTCTACCTCTGTCCTTACATTTTTAAAATTTCAATAGCTTTAATTACACTTTTCCATTTTTAATAAATATCTAATGAATTCTGGCAGAGGGTAAACGGACACGGTGTGGTCGAAATCGGGGATGAAAGAATTCAGGAAGCTCGCATGATTGAGGAAACTGGTGAGAACGCGAGTTCTAGGTAGCAGTCTTTAATCTTATAATTATTATTATTTTTTTCTTTCAATGGTTGCTTCACTATTGGCTGCTACTGTGGGGCATTTCGACCATGAGAGGATTCAGTCAATAATCGAAGGTGGGGAATTCCTCGCCGCTCCACGGTGAGTCGTAAAGGTGTGTAAACAAAACAAAAACATCACGAACCACCCATGACCTGGCTGCTCGCTTTCTGCTGCCAATAATTCAGAATACCCAGAGCCCACTCTCGGAGGTCCAATGGTGATGCGCCTAAATACCCCAAATTTTACCATTTTACTGTGGAACAGATGGATTCCATTATTTTTGGAAATTGCAGATAAATTTGTTTTGTTTCTCCCCGCGGAGGTTTTGGAGTATTTAATTAGAGGCCTCATTGCCCCATCATTAAATTCAAAGAAGCATATCTAATGCGAACACTTAAATGTAATGTCAGTCATTAGTCTTTAATGAAGAGAAACTTATTCTTCCTCTGAAGAGCCGCTGTAAAAATAGTATCTGTCACCTACAAAATTATCCGTTCCCCGGGTTATTAATGGGCGCCTAATGGCTCCGGGATGGGTCTCCGCGACAGATATTAACGCGCCTTTCTTTCTCGGCGGCTCCCCGGGTGAGCGAGGTTAATCAAAGTCGGACAGCTCGGCGTCCCCTCGCGCGTCCGGGCCACCCTGGCCTCACGCGGTGGCCCTGGCCGAGCAGGCAGGAGGGACTCTCTGTTTTCCTGCCACACGGAGCGGCCCGGCACCGGGCGGCAGTTTGCGCGATGCCAGCGGCATCAGACCCGCATCAGACAGATGAAATTCATCTGGAGCTCATTTTCCCGGGATCTCATCACCCAGCAGCCTGACTGTAATGCCTGCCGCTCCCCGCCTCTGCAGGAAGGCACCCAGAGCGAGGGAGCGGATGGCAGACGTGAGCTGTCATCACCACCAGCACCACCAGCACCACACAGGCTGTGGTCTCATGTGGCCTGTTTAGGTCTCTTCGTGGACCAGATCCTCACATCCGATGCCACGGGTCCCTCAGGCACGTTCACACTCTAAATCTGTTTGTTTGTTTTTCGTTTTCAACACACAAAGCTGATTGGCTCTGCCAGCACGCAGCTGAGCACGCAGACTTTTCCTCTGAAAGGTACCCCCTTTTCCTCTGAAATGCCCACCCACATCCCTTTGGCTGGCCTTCGGGGAGCAGAGCGTCTGCCTGTCCCACTGAACGTGTTGGATGTACAGTGGTACCTGGAGATGCGAGTGCCCTAACATACAAGATCTTTGAGATACGAGCCGTCGAGTGAGGCCCTAACATACGAGATTTTTGAGATACGAGCCGTCGAGCGAGCGATTTTTGCTTTGAAATACGAGCAACAGTTGAGATAGGAGTCATCGCGCGGATCGGCCGGCTGCACACGACCCACCCGTTTACCGCGACTCGAGCGTCTCATAGTTTCCCACGCCTCAAGGTTACGGAACGAATTAAACTCGTATCACGAGGTGCCACTGTATCTCAGAGACCGCGTGTCCGGTAGGTGCAGTCTTGGTATATTTTCAGATGTATCGCTACCTGTGGAAACACCCTTTATCACGAAGAACATTCGATATTAAGTGTCTCCTCAACGTGCACCCAGCAGGCGCGAATTGCAGAAGCAGCTCAAATAGTTCGTGGCAGACACATTTGCATACACACCGGCTCCGTGGCACAGCTCCAGGCATGCCAAAATAGCGCTATTCTGCTTATTTATTCCTTCGCCAGACGCGGATCGAGTCTCTGCTGGCAGACAGCGCTGCGTGCCGGGTGCAGGGTGCGGTCTGGCACATAAATAGTACACACATCTCGTAAGCATACGCACGGATCGTCCCCGCACAGGAAGAGGCTCCTGATGTTGCCTCCGTGTTCCCTTCAGCGAGTGTGTGCCCTGGAGCCCTGGCAGCAGCGGGCAGCAGGCAGGCTCGGGGTGCCACGTGCCTTTAGGACCACCTGCTGAGGGTGTCCGGACGGACTGTGGCTCAGGTCGACTGAAAGGAGAGACAGGAAGGCCCCTCATTTGGAAACAATTCGGGGGTCTGCATTTTTCCCAAAGCCATTTTTACAGTGTGTTTATTTCTTTTAGAGAGAAAGGAAGGGGGAGGAAGAGGGAGCTAGAAACATCCATGCTGAGAGAGAAGCAACGCTGAGAGAGAATCCTGCACACCCCACACTGGGGATCGAACCCACATCCCGGGCGTGTGCCCCGACTGGGAGCCGGACGGTGACCTCCTGGAATAAAGAGAACAAAGAGGCAGCACAGCGTTCAGCTGAGGGGGTTCCCTCTGCCTGATGGGGAGACTCCCCTTCAGATTCCCCAGCTTTAGACTGTGCTGGCTTTCCGCCCACCTTCTCATCGCAACCCGTGACTTTTCATCAGACGCAGGTGGGTGACAAGGGGAGCAAGGTGCGTTCTACATACGAAGCCACGTGTGAAAGAGAGTAACACACGCCTTGCAGGGTCCACCAGCACTCTGTGAAGACTGAGTGACATGTGAAGAAATCCTAAAAGAACATGCCACGGATGAAATGAGAAGGGGAACTATTCTCCTTGCAAGGACTGATGATTTATTTTATTATATTAACATTATTTATATATTAACATATATATACATTAACATATATATTTATCTTCATATTGATTTTTAATGAGAAGGAAGAGAGACAGAGAGAAACATCCACGTGAAAGCAAAGCACCAGTTGACACGCCCCCAAAAGGGGTGGAGCCCACAATCCAGGCCTGTGCCCTGACCGGAAATGGAACCTGCACAGCCTCTCGGTGCACAACCAGCTGAGCCACCCGGGCCACGGCGCAGCTTCTGGGCTTTAAACATGGCACTGAGCCGGAACCGGTTTGGCTCAGTGGATAGAGCGTCAGCCTGCGGACTGAAAGGTCCCAGGTTCGATTCCAGTCAAGGGCACGTACCTTGGTTGCGGGCACATCCCCAGTAAAGGGTGTGCAGGAGGCAGCTGATCAATGTTTCTAAGTCTCTAGCTCTCACCCTTCCTCTCTGTAAAAAATCAATAAAATACATAAATTTTTTAAAAAATGGCACTGAGTTTGCAGTCCTCTGGGTAACTGACACCACTGAGACTTGCAGCACTGCATTCATGTCAGAGACGGCACTTACTGCTCAGCACCCCCCCCACTGGGCGGTCCCCCACCTCCCCGACTCACTGGACAAGTCTCTCAGTCATACATGGAGCTCGACCTTGCTTTCTACTTAAAGACACAGCCAGTCTTACACTCAGAGGATGGGACCCCCCATTAAAAACCAATATGAAGATAAATATATATGTTAATATATATATGTTAATATATAAGTAATATGTTAATATAATAACAACAAAATTAATCATCAGTCCTTGCAGTCTTACACTCAGCGGACCGGAAGTCTGGGACACCGTGTCCCTGGGTGGACCAGCCCTGGCTTCACCTTCACAGTCCGCTCAGGGGACACGCTCTGAGCAAGTTAATATTTGCTTCTGCTCCGAAAGAAAAAAAGCATAGAAACGTGCGGTTCATCGCCAGACCTCGGCTGGATCGCAGAGCGCGATATTATTTATAATTAACTCATTTGCGTGCCGTGTAATTAAGAGGATGTCCTCGCAGGAACCCTGCGAAGGCCGTTTGGGGGCCAGCCTCATTATCGAAGTGAAAACAAGAGCCATCCGTTCCTGCGCGCCCCGCCGAAGAAACACACGCTCGCGTGTAATTATCCCCACCCAGCGCCCCCCCACTCCCCCGCCCCGCAGTCCCCCTCTGCGTGCGGCCGCGAGGCGGGCCAGGTGCTGCGCCGGGGCAGGTGCGTGGCCGCTGTGATGACGCTTGCGATTTACCGGTCCGTGACCTCGGCGAGGTGGGGAACGCAGCCAGGGACCCGTGTCCTCTTTAGGAAGGGCACGTGGGCACCATCCTGGGTAAATCTCAAGCTTAGCAGTTCTGGAAAGTTAATGGTGTTCCAGCTAACGGGTCGTTGTTGGCCATCACCTTGCAGGTGACCTTGCGTTCTCAGCCCTGGGTGACGTGGGACGGGGCTGTGCTGAGTTGGCGTGGGTTTCCTGGGTGGTGTTCAGCACACAGCTCTTCACGGCTCTTCAGTCCCAGGGCCATGCCCTATCCACTGAGCCAAGCCAGCCAGGGCTAGAACATTCTTGTTTTGAAGACACATGAAGAGCAGTCTCCAAGGGGTACCTGAAGCGACTCCAGGATCAGAAGGTTGAACTCAAAAACAACTTGCAGACAGATTTAAACGTTGCTCAGCAAACAATTTCTGATCATTTACAAGCGATGGGAAAGATTTTAAAGGAAGGAAAGTGGGTGCCACATCAACTGAACGAAAGACAAATGGAAAACCAAGTGTCCTCAGTGGCGTGAAGGGTTTTATAACGTCCCCTGAGCCCACCCCGTCGGCACTCAGCGCCTGGCAGCCGCCTCAGGGCCGGACAGCTCGCCAAAATGCCTGCCTTTGCACGGGTATCTCCTGCTCCCAGCCCATAGGCTCCTCCCCCGGTCTGTGTGTGACGTGTTTATTCCTCCCCCGTGATTTCTCACTGCTGCCATCCCCGCAGACACACCAGCCAGCTGCTGGTCAGTCTGTGCCACGCCTGTCTGACTATGCCCCTCTGCGCCGTCTTTCTCCAACCTGGATGCGGGTCCGTGGCAATGCAAAGGGCACTAGCTGTCCTTTCTGGGGCTGGTCCCCGGCAAAGCCCGCCTAATGGGCAGTGACATTCGCGGCCATCAATATTAATAGGAGGGCCATTAGTCCGCGTGGAGGGCACCGCCCTCGCCCACTTGAAAAGCCACAAGTGCCCCTTCGCTTTCACATTAGAGGATGTATTCTTAGCATTCGGAGCCGTTTTTGCTTAATTGGTGTCAGCTCTTCGCCCGTAAATAGGTGAAGGAGTTGCCGCTGCCAGTGACACAGAGAAGCTGGCTGGCTGGCGGCGTCTTCTGAGACTTGTCACCACTGGCTCCGCTCACAGCTCGCTGTCCCGCTCCCGGGGAGGGCCCTCTCCCCTGCACGGCCCGCCCTCATGTCCACACGCTGGCGGAGTGGTGTCGTTGGCTCATTAGACATCATTAGCATATGCAAAAGGGTCATCAGGCCCATTAGCATATGCAAAAAGGGTCCTCAGGCCCATAGCTATGGCCAAGCAGATAATTTGACCGACTGGTCACACGTGAGTCTTGCTGCCGAGGTAGCTCTCAACCAGGGACGTTTTATGTCATTACTTTATTTTGAAGAAAAAGTTATCATGTCCTTCCAGAAGCTTATGGTGAACATGCTCCCTCTCAAGATACTTGTGAACGCCGGTTTAAACGCTTTAGAAGTGATGATTTCCATATGAAAGATGATGTCCAGGTCAACAAAAAATAAGTTTGAAGACCAACAGTGACAAGCATTATTGGAGGAAGATGCGTGTCAAACTCAAAAACAACTTGCCGACAGATGAAACGTTGCTCAGCAAACAATTTCTGATCGTTTACAAGCGATGGGAAAGATTTTAAAGGAAGGAAAATGGGTGCCACATCAATTGAATGAAAGACAAATGGAAAACCAAGTCATCAGTAAAAAATTGCTTCAACAGCATGAAAGAAAGTCTTTTTTTGCATCGAATGAATTGTGACTGGCGATGAAAAGTGGATTTATTTTGAGAATCCCAAATGCACAAAATCGTGGGTTGATCCAGGTCAACCATCAACATCGGCTGCAAGGCCACATCGCTTGGGAAAGAAGACAATGCTCTGCATTTGGTGGGATCAGGAAGGTGTGATGGATTATGAGCTTCTAAACCCAGGTGAAACCGTTAATACTGATCGCTACGGACAACAAAGAACCAATTGGAACCACGCTTTGATCGTAAAATGACCAGAAAGGGCCAGAAGACATGGAGAAGATATTTTGCTTCATGATAATGCACCATCACACACATCAAAACCAGTTAAAGTCACGTTAAAAGGTCTTGACTGGGAAGTATGAACCCGCCCGCCGTGTTCACCAGACCTTGCTCCTTCAGATGACCACTCGTTCCGATCGATGGCACACGCGCTCTCTGAGCAGCCCTTCAAAACGCATGAAGAAGTGGAAAATGGGGTCTCTGAGTGGTTTGCCTCAAAATAAGAAAAGTTCTATTGGGACGGTCTCCACAGATGACCTGAAAGATGGGGGAAATGTGTAGCTGACGATGGACATTACTTTGAATAATGCACTTTGGATGTTTCTCTTGAAATGATCGTGTTTTCTTTGATGACAAAATCCGCATTGAGAACCGGTAACCTGGTAGTGTGCACCAACACCTCCACGTGGCCTCCTGCCTCTCCCAGCCTGCCTGGATGTAATGCCCAAATCATGTATCTGGTGTTGCCACAGGTCCTGATGAGGAATGACAGGTGTCCTGTCTCAGCTGTCACAGGACAGCCTTGCCCCCACTCCCTGCAGGGTCCCTACGAGTCACCCCATGACATGAGGAGCGAAGGCTGCCAGAGGGCAGGGGAAGGAGGTTATGGGAAACACGGAAGTAAGTGGCGGGACATCCCAGCCTGACCTTGTCTGAATATGAATGTTCGATGGCCCGCGGTTTAAAGCTGGAGCCACCTGTCCCTCCTGCCGGGCTCTCCTGTCACCTCCCAGACGGGCCTCCTGGGAGCCGGTGCCCAGTGGCAGCCATTACCTGGGCCCGGAGCAGCGATTGGAGGGCACACTGCTACCGGTGGCCTTCAGGGGGGGCTGGGCACAGTGAAGTCCTTCGCTAGCCCCTAATGACAGGGGCGTGGGCACTTCTCAGGCTGCTCCGTGGGGCCCAGTGGGTGGAGATAAGTCATAAAAGCTGCCCTGCCCGTTGGCGGGCGTCCAGGCGAACCACAGCCCTGAGCTCAGACTTCAGCCTGGAAGATCCCTTGGCCACATGGTCCATGGAACAAGGCAAATGAAGGTCAAGGCAATAGAGTGTGGCCGTCACCCCTTCCCTTTTACTTATTTATTTTGATTGATTTTTTATTGATTCCAGAGATGAAGGGAGTGGGGGAGAGAGAAATACCAATGATGAGAGAGGGTCCTTGATTGTCTGGCTGCCTCCCGCACACCCCACATTGGGGATGGAGCCCACTGCCTGGCCATGTGCCTTGACTGGGAATTGAACCCTGAACTCCTGGTTCACGGGTTGACACTCAACCACTGAGCCACATAGGCCAGGAACCCTTCCCCCCCACTTTTAAATACATCTTCTAGATCTTATCACCTCCAACTGCCGGAAAGGAAGCTGGCGTTTCAATCAAATTCCGCCCTGTCTGGTTTCCTGAAACGCACATCGGAATCCATATTTGCATATTCAAGGAGGGAAGTTCCAGTCCCTCTTCCGGGATTTATGTTATGATCCTGACATTTATTACAAGAATTTGGAAACCCCCATTTCTAATGACCAAAAATCATGCCGCACAGCTATCAAACACACACACTCACACTCACACACACATTTAAGGCTCTCAACTCAGATGATTTCTAAACATGTCAGACTTTCTTGCTAAAAGTAAATCCCTCCTCATGCAGACAGTTCATAACTTAGAGGCCATATTAAATGCCGGGTAAGAGTCTGAGGGGCTCAGAGTATATCCTCATGCCTGTGGGGTTCTCACCAGGGCTCCCCTGCCCTCAGCTCCTGGAAGCCGGGTTGCTATTTGCCGTGATTGCTCCGCAGAAGACAAACAGATGGGGCAGGAAAAATTCCAGAAACGCAAGCGGGGTGGGAAGGGTCTGGGCTCCTGGACAGCATCAGAGGGGGCGCCTCTGGGTGACCAGCAGGCCTCGGAGCAGCCTGGCTGGCCACCGGCGAGGGGGTTGGGGTATTTCTCCTGAGACCCACGGCTCATTCCAGGATTTGCTGCTCACATCTGATTAGAATGACCCCTGGTTGGTATGTGAAAGTCTATGAAATGGAGTGAAGGGGGGGAGGGACCCCCTTGCAGGACGTGAGGATCATAACATGAACCCCAGGCGGGGCCTCCCCGAGCCGCAGGCAGCCTCAGGGGCGCCAGACTCATCGGTTGCCATGCTCTGAATACAGCCGGCTCACGGCTCCAGACTGAGATAAATGACACCAGGGGGGGGGGGGGGTCCCTGCTCCCACACACGCGTGCCTCTCCGTGTCACCGTTCCCAGAGCGGAAATCTCAGTGAAGCATGTTTGCGTGTCGCTAACCCCCTATTTTCCACTCGACTTACTGTCTCTAGGACTTTATGGGGGAGCTGCCAGAGCAGGCTTTGAGGGGAGCCGTGGTGAACACCGTGGCCTGCGGGGCCCAGAGCCCAGGCCCCATCCTGAGCAAGGCCTGGTCCAGGGCACCGATCAGGACTTAGGTCCACCCTGAGCCCCATCTCTGAGCCCCAGCCTTGGGGGTGCACCCCTTTCAACGAAGACACATCCCTAGCCCCGCCCAGCGGGATCCAGTTGGATCACCCAGAGGAGGTGCCCTTTCTCCCTCAGACCCCTGAGCCTGGCAGGGGCCTGGCTGCTTGGCAGGAAGAGACTAAAAGCTGCTCTTGTCATTCTGTCCACATCTCAGTGTGACAATCCTGGTGGCGTCGGCGAGCTCAGGGCACTAGTGGCAAGTGAGGTCAAATCTGGGGGTTTCAAAACCTCACCTCCACTTGACAGTCTATAAACAACAGAGGGATGATGACCCGCAGACTAGGGTGGGAATTGGGGCGTGGCTTAGAGGGCAGGGAAGGTAGTAGGAGGGACAGAGTTGGGGTGCAGTGCTCTGCTCACACCCTCCCCCCTTTCCACCTGCTAACTAACTGCACAGACATACTGTTTACCACATGCTCTCTGTGACCCCGGTGCTTTATGGGTATCATTAGCAAGAGCGCTGACCTCAGCGCTGCCCTCTGCCGATGGGTGGTGTCCTCGCCCATTAGGTGACCCGGTAAGTGGTGATTATGCCAGCGGCAGCAGCCTCACAGCGCCAGGCCGGCCCCTGTCTGACACCCGAGGCCGGCTTGTTAGCCGTGTACGCTCGCGGGCCTCCTGGGGCGTGACCTCAATCAGGGTAAACGGGCTGGGGACCTGGGAGTGGGCATCTTTGAGACACGCATCACGTGATTCTAACGCAGCCCTGGAAAGGAGAGCTTCGGGGAGCCCTCAGCTCGGCCTCGGAGACACATCGTCAGAACCAAGCCTTATTTGTAATGTTTTCCAATTCCTCAATTACCGTTGATGTACAATATTATATGAGCTCCAGGTGTACAACTGGGCAATTAGGCGCTTAGATAACGTGCGAAATAATCACCCCGTGAGTCTAGTGCCCATCTGACACCCACTCACTTATTACCGTGTGATTGGCTGTATTCCCTGCGCTCTACTTGGTACTCTGCGGATGCCTTTATAACGGCTGACGTATACCTCCCCTCCCTTCCCCGCTTCCACCCAGCCCCAACTCCCCTCCCATCTGGCAACCTTCGGTTCGCTCTCTGTATCTAGACGTTCGTTTCTGTTTTGTTTTTTGTTTTAACTTTTTGTATCCGGTGTGTAAGTGAAGGTACACCGTGCTTGGCTTTCTCCGTCTGTCATTCTTCTTTATGGCTGCGTAGTATTCCGTCGTAGAGATGCACCTCAACTTTTTTTATCCACTCGTCTGCTGATGGGTTGCTTCCAGATCTTGGGGATTGTAAGTGATGCCGCAATGAACATGGGGGCGCATATGTCTCTTTGAATTCGCGTTTCGGATTTCTTCAGATAAGTACCTGGAAGTGGAATTGCCATGTCAGATGATGGTTTTATTTTTGATCTGTTGAGGAAACTCCATCCTGTTTTCCACTGGGGCTGACAGCGGTCCAGGATCACGGTACTCAGCAGTCAATGCTAAAAAGACACAGGCCAAGTTCAAGTGCAGCTGTTAGGACTACAATTGCTGCTCTGGTTGATTCTTGTTGACATCCATTCACCTGTTTTATATGTGAGAAATGGGGTGGAGCCTGAGGATAAACACGAGATTTGCACAGATCCCATCACTATGATCTAATGCCGTGTGTGTGTGCTGTGGCTGACGCCAAACTGTAACAAAGGCCTTCCACTCATGCCGTGGCCTCTGACCTCCACGGAAGATGAAGGGAGGGTTCCCCCCAAAATGGGTGAGTTTGCAACAATTGGGGGGATGAGATGCAGAAAGTCAGGGAGGCAGGGAGAGGATGGGTGTGAGGAAGGGGCTAGCCCACTGGCAGCAGCTGAGCCTTGAGCTGGGGAGGAAGTGGGGCTTGGGAGGAGGCGGAGCTTGGGAGGAGGCGGAGCTTGAGGAGGAGGTGGGGCTCGGGGAGGCGGAGCTTGGGAGGAGGCGGAGCTTGGGAGGAGAGGGGTTTGGGGAGGGGGCAGGGCTTGGGGAGGAGGCGGGGCTCTGGAGGCCTCCCTGCTAGGCCTGCTGGGGCCCTGTTGTGGAGGAGATGGGTGTGGGGGGAGCCTGCACTGGTCCCATCTGCAGCAACTTCCAGGCGGTTTTGAAGCATCCATTTAGCCACGGGCTGTTCATCAAAATGTTTGCAAGAGAAGAGAGAGAACATCTGATGCAAATCAGAAGGCGTGGTGCCTGGGGTCCAGGTAAGAAATCTGGGGACCTGTGGAGAATGTTGATGGGTTTCTCTGACCCGAGCCGAGGACAATTGCCAGGAAGGGACATCTCAGTGGATGGAGGGAAGGCTCTAAGAAGGGCGGGTTTGCTGCTTATTTTAAAGTCACAGGAGGCGGCTGAAGGGACTCCGTGGAACTCACCGGTGGTGGATTAGGGAGTGGGGAGGGAGCAGAGGGGGACCCCCTGGGATGGGATGAAGAGTAAGACTGATGGAGGGACTCACTCTTTTCCGTTGGCGGGAAAGGGTAATTAATACCAAACAGCCACAGCTCCTGGAGACGGTGTTGGGGGGGTGAGGGATCCTGTGGTCGGTGTTCTGGTGGGAGACTCTGGAGGAAGCCCAGGGCACCTGCCACGGCGGCAGCCTGCGCGTGGCAGCGCGTGTGTGGGTCTGACCACCCGCCCCTGTGGCAGAGGCTCTGTGGAGGGACCCCCAGTCCCCGACCGCCTCTCTCCCCGCTCCTGCTCCTTTCCCTTTGCAGGTTTCTAACCGCACTACGACTGATGCTAAGGTGACATGATTTACAGCCTGATAGTTTAAATCCTGGGGTTTTCCCTGACATGTTTAGAACTGGGGGGCGTCGTTGTAGTGATACAACAGAGTTTAAGTCACAGGAGCCTGGAAAACAGGGAAAAGAAGACGGTAATAAAACGAAAAAAAATGAAAAGCCAGGGAAGCGGATTGAGTGCGCCAGCGTACTCCGTTCCACGGGGCAGGTCACGGCCATGGTGTTAACTGCTCTGCCGTCCGGGGAGAAACCTGCAGCTGGATGGGCCGAGTTCTAACGCCAGCCCAGCCGAGCTCAGCGCTGAGTGCGGGTGCCTGGGCCGGAGGGAGAGTTTTGCGTCTTGTTCTGTGATGTTCTGGTTCCGTTTCAACCACGTGTTGCTTCTATCCCAGTGGTTCTCAACCTTCCTAAGGCCGCGACCCTTGCATGCAGTTCTTCATGGGGTGGTGACCCCCCAACCATGAAATTTTGCTACTGGTATGCATCGTGATGTCAATATCTGCATTTTCCGAGGGTCTTAGGCGATCCCTGTGAAAGGGTCGTTCGACCCCCAAAGGGGTCGCGACCCACAGGTTGAGAACCGCTGTTCTATAATAAAACCAGCTGCATGTGTGCAGCGGTGCTATGGATTTAAAAGGAACAGGAAAGAGGTTGAATCTGTCTGGAGTCAGAGACCAGGAAGGTGCCCCTTGGGTGGTGGGTGCCATGGACGGGGTGGGTCCGGGCTGGCTGCGTGTGATAGCAGGACAGATGGAAGGCTGGGACAGGGCAGGCCTTGAGCGGCGGGCATGTCCCTGGAAGCTGATTGGAGCGATGAGCAGAGTCGGGAGAAGGAGACATTAATTAGGTGGACCGTAGGTTTCAGAGCAGGTGATGATGAACTTGGCGGTATCATTAGCGAGAATAAGAGGTGCAGAGGGACTGTTCTAATGACCAGGCCAGCGGGCTGGCCGAGGTGCTGGCTGCCCCTCACCTCTGTGCCCCACATCTCTGCCCCCACGAAGAGGCCGGCCGGGTGATGCCCAGCGGGCACTGCGGAGGCCTTGAAATGGCGACATTACAAAATCAAAGCGGGGCCGAGCTGCCGGGAGTGGGCCTGAGGCCAAGCAGACGTGTGCGCGCAGCCATTGAGGTTAGCAGGTTTCTCTGCATGTGGTACGCAGCGAAACAAACCACCCTGTGGATGGCTTGGAGTTTTCAGTGACATGCTGACACCCAGTAGGGCCACAACTCTGATGCTCAGTGTGACTTCAGGAAGTGATGTCATTCAGATAGCCCCAGCTGTCACGGGGCACCAGGCCTCGCGGTGACCCTGGGAAACGATCTGCAGGAGAGATTGTCACCGTCACACTTGGTAAAAGATGTGGCTGTGGCTCTGAGCGTCCTGCCCACGAGCTGGCCCGTGAGGGAGCAGGAGCTGAGGCCAGGACTCTGCTTCCGGAGCGTGGCTCTCCTGGAACCCGACGTCCTCGGCTCTCCACACGTCGGCACACGCACAGAAAGTCACCGCTGACCTGGCTGCCTTCGGCTTCCTCCCACCAACAATCCCCCGATACACCTGCAGAACTCAGCTGACCAGCAATCGGAGCACAGAAAACACTGAATGTAGGAAACAGCCCTTTGTACTCCAGAGGCACCTAATTAATAAACTCATTCATAGTCTCAGTTGGCACAAGGTGTTGGTTCAACCACACTTGCCATCCAACCTTATTAAAAATATTTGGGGTTGAGTGCCAAAGACTGGCCCAAGGACTAGCCAATCTGTTTACTAGCTGCCCTTCTACACACATACACACGCATGCATGCGCACGCACATGCACACATGCAGGCACACATATCAGAGAGCTCACCTGGATGCTCTGTCCTCACTAGCATGTCTGGGTCAGAACAACTAGTAGCTGTTGGCAAATGAAGAGCCCGTTAGCCCTCGGGATGGACTGGGAGGAGCAAGTGCCTGTGGGCGGCCTGGCTCGGATGCGCTGAGGCTGCAGCCTGCATTGCTCGGCTGCTGTTTTTGGTCCAGGAGGCCCCAGCTCAGAGCTGCGGACCCCCTGGCCGGCACAGGCCGCAGACCGCCACGCGTGCACCTGCTATTTCCATGCATCTCCACGTTCAAAGGTGGACCACACATGGCGGGTTAAAGCAACTTCTTGTATGTCAACCCGCTGGCCCGGGAGTAACCTAGAAACCTGGCTGATGGGACAGTCTGGTCCCCTACGCCTCCCACAATGAAAAATCACACAGCCAGAGTCTCAGGAGAGAGGCCTCGTCTCGCTGTGATGACGCTGGTGAGGGCACGTGGAGAGTAGGCACGTGTGATGTGTAATAAAGCTGGGGCCCACGTTCACTCGACGTAAAGGCTGCATTAGAGCGCAGTACAGCAGTAATAGGAGGAAACATCGCTAAGGATGCAGGGCATTTCTGCACATTTGAATTGATAGGGGCTGGAATATTCAGAAACGCAGCTGCCCTCCTGAACCCACAACCCGATTGGATGAAGAATGACGTAGTTCAGACATGGATGCTCAGTTCTTAGAGCTGTGGCCGTGGGGGGCCGATTCTGGGAGCTCACAGCCTGGCGAGGGGTCTGATCTGCAGACAGCCCCTGTACTGAGGAGGAGAAAGGGGTGTGCGGAGTGAGACTGAGGGCGCTGGGCTGTTACCCACCAGGATTCAGGAGTCAGGGCCCAGCCGGGCTCTGCCCATCACTGGGTGTGGTTCTAGGCTGGTAAATCTGTTCTCTCTCTAGGCTTATGTCCTTCGTTTTACAGTTAGTAGCTCTGACAGATAGTGACCTCCCAGAATTCATAGGTTGAGTCCCTGACCCCTCCTGTGGCAGATGTGGAGGTGGGGCCTTCGGGAGGTCAAGTTCAGATGAGGGCATGGGGGTGGGACTTCCATCCTGAGCTTAGTGTCCCTCTAAGAGGAGGAAGAGAAGCCAGAATCGAGTCATCTCTCTCTGTCTCCCCCTCTTCCCCTTCTCTCTCTCTCTCCCCCGCTCTGTAAAGACGTAGAGAGCAGGTAATCCTCTGCAAACCAGGAAGAGAGCCCTCACCGGAAACCACGAGGCCTGCCCTTGATCTGGGGCGTGCGGGCCACAGGCTGGGAGAGTAACCGCTGTGCTCACCGCCATGGGCACGGCGGGCACTTAGCTGCTAAGGCAGCTGCAGGGAAGGGAGGCACCTCCGGGATTCCAGCCCGTGGGCCAGGCCCCTCGGGTTACCATCTGACAGCATGTTCCCGTGACGCTGAAACACCGCGAGATTCTCACCATAAATCAAAAGTAAATTATGTTCGGTTTCAGTTGTCGTTTTTATTGCATTTTTGTTTGTGACTTTTGGAATACTCTAAAGTTGGAACTCCGAGTGGTTTATGTGATAACTGAGGAAAATGGGATATTTAATTAAGCAGAGCTTCCTTAGTCCCCACACACAAGGGGATTTACTTGTAATTCAGTTATATAAAGCCAACATATATCTCACCGCAGCCCTGTGAGGTAGAAAAACATCTTAATATTGTTGGCTCCGGAATTCAAAACAATGAAGCAGAAGCGAGCGGAGTTCTATCTCCGTGTTCCCAGAATTTTCAAGCGGCGATAAATATTTCAAATAGGTCTGTCTCTTTAAAATAAAGACTCCTCCATACAGTACATATTTTAAAGAAGCCTTGTCTAAACAGAGCATCCTAAACATAATGAAAACTTACATGTGAATAGTCCTATGCATTCCTTTATGGAATAGGGAGCAATTTGCCTTATAAAGCAGACCAAGGGTATGTTAAATGCTATGAGAACTTGTCGTTCAACTTTTATATTCTCATCACCAGCTGCCTAATCATCTTAATTAAATTTCAGTCAAGTCCCTCAACTTTCAAATTCCTGAGCCTCTAGGTTTGACCACTAAATACCATCCCACTTGTGTGTGTGAGAAATGAACCACAGTTCATTCTCACGGATCCCTTTTCTGGGCCATCTGGATTATTTCCAGCTTTTTACCATAAAATGAAAAGATATCATTAATATTCTTATGTTCAAATCTTTGCTTATTTGTGTGAGCCTATATTTCTCTTGGATAAATTCCTAGATGGAGATTTGCTGGGTCAAATTAAAATGTGGTGATATTGAAATTTACAAAGAAAACATTGGTCAGAAAATACATAACTTCATCTGTCATTACTGACCTCAACATAGCTCATGAATTCCCACTTCAATGGATTACTGAAAATAATTACACTCGTTAATTCAAAGGGTATCGGTCATCTGTTATTTAAAACTCAGTCATTTGGGGGTAAGTGTTCAGTTAAACACAGGATTCTCCTGCTTCTCCTCCTTCTCCTTTGCTGTGATAGCTCCAGTCCTGCATGTGAGGTAGAGGAGGGTCCGACCAGTTAAAGATGATGAGAAAATTACCCCCTGACAGAGTGATTCAATGGTTGAGCTTTGACCTATGAACCAGGAGGTCACAGTGCAATTTCCAGTCAGGGCACATGCCTGGATTGTGGGCTCAATCCCCATTGTGGGGCATGCAGGAGGCAGCCAATCAGTGATTAGTTCTCATTGTTGATGTTTCCATCTCTTCCTCTCCTTCCTTTCTGAAATCAATTCTATATAATAAAAGGCTAATATGCAAATTGAATGGCAGAATGTTGGTTGCTATGATGCACACTGACCACCAGGAGGCAGATGCGCAATGCAAGAGGTGCCCCCTGGTGGTCAGTGTGCTCCCACAGGGGAAGAGCCGCTCAGCCAGAAGCTGGGCTCACGGCTGGCAAATGCAGCAGAGGTAGTGGGGTGCGAGCCTAAGCCAGCAGGCAGACATCCCCTAAGGGGTCCACAGCCGGGATGAGGGAACTTCCCCTCCCCAGTGCACGAATGTCATGCACCAGACCTCTAATTAAAAATATATATATATTTTTGAGTGACAAGGAAGTCAGTGTGGACAGGGGCACGGCAGACAATTCAAGCAAGAATGCTTATGAACCAAAGGGTCCAGAAAGGCCCTGGAGGAAACTTAAGAAAATCTTGGGATGCCTCCAAATTAATTTTCAAAAATGACCCTCATTATCGTCTTGCCGGGAGAGTGAACGGCGGAGCAGAGAACGGCGTGCTGTGTCACCCCTGGTGTCACTGGGCAGATGAGTGAGAAGAAAAGAAATCCACACTTGACACAGCTTTTGTCCTCCTAAACTCTTAAAGCCAAGTGGAAATGCGACTCTAAATATCATTCAGTGAAATAAAACGTGTGAATCCTCATATGCTTTAGTGGTAGTTTTCAGGATAAAGTCTCAACCACACGTGTTAGTTATGGGGTCTGGGTCACCATGCCTGTAGCGGGTCCGCTCGGTCTGTCGGGAGCCACTAGTGTGTCTCCACTTTTCCAGTTTCTTTGTCCGGTAGAACTTTGTGCGCGTGAACCTACAATTTAATTTGTGATGTTTGCCTTGTGCAACATGTGTGATAGGCATGACGTTTGCGAGTTCAATCGTATCTTCTTCCGTGTGTAACATGTATGTTAGGGGCAGAGAAACTGAGTAAGGCAGCGGTTCTCACCCTGTGGGTCGAGACGCCTTTGGGGGTCGAACAACACTTTCACAGGGGTCGCCTAAGACCTTTGGAAAACACAGATACGATTCATAACGGTTGCAAAATGACAGTGATGAAGTAGCAACAAAAATAATTTTATGGTTGGGGGTCACCACAGCATGAGGAGCTGTATAAAGGGTCACGGCATTAGGAAGGTTGAGAACCACTGGAATAAGGGGTGTCTTCTGGCTCCCCTGGTGCTTGGACAGCCTGCTCAGCAGAGCTGCCCATCATTAGAGAAGCACTGAAGGACCTTCTAAGTAGGTCTGTGAATCTGGGCGGGGAGGGGTGATTTCCGTTCTGTTTGAACGTGTTTATAGCATCACTTTTCAGGACCATTGGCTTCCCACAGGCTAATTGAGGCTCTGAGCCCTGTCATATGTTAATGTTTTCCTGGTGTGTGGAACTAGAGACAAACCACCGTTCTTCCTGAAATGGAAAGCGCAGTGGCCACAGGACTATGGACTCCGTGTCCCGAGGATGAGGGTGTCCTCACCACTGCGTTCCGCCTCGTCCCCCGGTCTCCGGATAAAACGTGTATCCGTGGAGCTTTCTCCTTTCTTCCTCTCCCGCTCTGGCTTCTCATCCCTGAAACCAGACTCGCCTGCGTCAGCGGCTCCAGCCTCTCAGTCAGGGTTGCTGCTTCCCCCTCTTAAGTGAAGCGAGTGCATCACGTCTTGGTGTCTGAGGATGTTGGCTTCCGTACCACGTCTTCTCAGGAGAAACAGCCAGACGCTTTATATGCCATCTTCCCCCAGGACTGTTCCCTTCTCTGATGGTTTCTCCTTCTATGTAGACCTCCCCTCCCCTCATACCTGTAACGCTACGTGAAGGAAGGGAACTTGATGATTAGAACTCGTGTGTATCCCGATGGAACTGAAAAGGAAAACATGTGGCTATCATAATTGCGATGATGCATAATCACAGATTTTTCAAACTGGAAGACAGAGGCCATTAAGGCCAACCCGTTCGCTTTGGAGTTGACACAACTGATTCCCGAAGGACGGGATGTCCTCAGCCGCTGACTACGCTGCGTCCTGTGCAACCCCTGACTCACCGAGGAAGAAGATACAGTGGTACCTCGAGATACGAGTTTAATTCGTTCTGTAACCTTGAGGCGTGGGAAACTATGAGACGCTCGAGTCGCGGTAAACTGGTGGGTCGTGTGCAGCCGGCCGATCTGCGCGATGACTCCTATCTCAAATGTTGCTATTATTTCAAAGCAAAAGTCACTCTCTCGACGGCTCGTATCTCAAAAATCTCGTATGTTAGGGCACTCGTATCTCGAGGTACCACTGTATTCTGTCATTTCCTTTATCCCCGCAGCGGCGTCGCTCCAGCTCTGTTTCCCAACCCAGGGAGGCGCCAGTTGTATTGGGGGAAGACTCCCGGGCGCCCCTCTAAGGAGCCTGAGAGTGGGCTGTGTGTGTACGAATCACGTGCGCTAATGGGGTGCTCGCTGCTGAGAAAATGCTCTGCCATCAACCATGCCCCCTGCAGCACAGGTGGGATTTGTGGAGTCGCTCTTTAAATATTGATGAAGCTATTTAGACATCTTTTATTTATGGCAAAATGTATAGCCTCTAATTATTCCAGAATTAAGCTTCCACAGGCTAGGAGAGGTAAAGGGAACTCTGATTATTCTCACTCACCTCCTTCCAGTGCTGGGCCGGGTGAGAGTTCTTCAGTGAGTCTTTGGTCCATCAGCCCATCCACCCATTTATCCATCCATCCATCCATCCAACTTACTTTGGGGAGCATCTTCACTGTGAGAATCATTGGGGCCAACATGCCTCCCTCCCTCAGTTCCCCCTCTGTTGATGGGGCCACAGGTGCTGCTGGTGGGGTCCCAGGTTCAGCTGGTGGGGTCCCGGGTGCTGCTGGTGGGGTTCTAGGTACAGCTGGTGGGGTCCAGGGGGCTGCTGGGCCCGTTTCCTCCTCATCGTCATCTGGTCATGTCAGCATCAGGCCTTGAGCCTAGGTGGGAGGCTCACTCGGGACGTTGTGAGCAGACAGGAAACGCATCTCCCAGCGCCTTCCTGTCTGGGGCCAAAAGCGCATCAAATGAGGACCACCGGGGGGATGCACAGAGTAGCCGCTCACCCTCCTCTGCCTCCCTCCACCGACACGCTGGTCCTCCCCGTCGTCAGCGCTCCGTGGCTATTCCTTCCGCCGCCGGCCACCCTGAAGCTAATAACATCTATGAACTAGCGTCTATGGCAGCGGTTCTCAACCTGTGGGTCGCGCGAATGACCCTCTCACAGGGGTCGCCTAAGACCATCGGAAAATGCAGATATTTACATCACGACGCCTAACAGTAGCAAAATGTCACGGTTGGGGGTCACCACCCCATGAAGAACTGGATGCAAGGGTCGCGGCCTTAGGAAGGTTGAGAACCACTGATCTAAGGTGTTCATTTCCCTTACATCTGATAATCGTTCAGTACCCATCATTGACCATTTTCTCTTTTTATTTTGTTCCGTAAAGAAAGGATCAATGGGGGAGGGGCGGGGGGGAGAACATACTAGCTTGTAATACTTTCAACAATGATCTTGTTTTTAAAGAGAAACATATCTGGGCTCACCCATTAGCCTGATCAAACCCTCAACCCAGGGAGCCACAGGCCTGAGGCTCCAGCTGTCGGTGGAAATCAGAGCCGGCGGCCAGAGGCAGGCCTGTCTCAGGACCACCGTGGGCCGAAAGGCGGGAATTTTAAACCCCAAGCTGCGTGATCTCAGGAAGGTCCGACTTGTCGCGCCTCTCGGTCCCGTGTCGTTGCGGTATGGCTCTTGCCCTCAGTCTGTTGAGGAAACCCGCCCCGTGCACGGCCTTCCGCTGTCCTGTTCGGTGCTGCTGGGCTGGGGCCGGTGGCTGCCGGTGAGTGGCATTTAGAAAAGCAGTGCCCAGAGCGAGCCTTGGGTGGGCCCGCGCACAAGGTCGCAGGCCTGATGCCCCTCCCTCACTGGTGCTTCTCTTCTTGCCAGGTATGTTTCGCACCATAAAGACAGCAAAGATGACTTTAAAGGACGTGCTTGCAGGTGAAACCTGGAGGAGGGAAGAGGCCCGAGAGGCCCGAGAGGCAAGGGTGGCATTTCTTATTTGGAAAGTGTGAATGGGGCGCGGGAGCCGCCGAGCCCCGCAAGCCACCCCTGGAAACACACCCAGGGAGGTGCAAATGCGGTTCCAGGAAGGCGGTGATGGTTCCCACGGCGGGCAGGGAAACATGCAGGGAGACGTGCTGTTCCTTTTCTTTCTCACTCCCCACATTAGACAACGGCAGTCTGACCTTGTCACAGGACAGGCGGTGGGCACCCGCCTGCCTTTGAGGGTCTCCTGTCAGCATTAACCTTAGAATCCCTCTGGAAAGAGCATCCGGGCCTGGCCACTGCCTGGGTAAGCCGGGGACGCTGAGTGAGGGCAGCGGGAAGGGGCGGGGCCTCTGCGAGGGGTACCCGGGCCTGCTGCGCCGGCATCCCTGGTGTTGACACCCCGACCCGGGGTCCCCGCCGTGGATCCGCCACCGCGGTGATCTGAGTGACAGCCACGCTTCAGGGTTTATTAAAGCCCCTAGGAGACTCCTGTTTGAACCAGGGTGTGAATTACGGAGAAGAGGGAGTTCTTTCCAATGGGAGAGGGACAGAGAGGGGAGGGAGAGAGTCCTTTCCTGTCGAGGCTTCATCCATTCACGTGGGAGCGAGGGGAGGGGGAAGCACTAAAAGGTGTCAGACTTTGAACGAATGAAGTCCTCCGTTCGGAACAAACGTGGCAGTTTCTCCCCGGCCTCCCTCCTCGCTGCTGGCACGGGGCAGCGTGGGCACCTGCCAGTGTGCTGCTTCCGTTTGCTCACAATGGCAGGTGCTGGAACCTAAAAGTAGCCGGTCCGTCAGGTCCCCCAAATGCATGACGAGGGGCGTGTCTTACAGTGTGCGGGCTTCGCAGCTTACTAAACGCTTCACACGTGGCGTCTCGTGCAAACTCCCAGCAGCTCCGTGGGGGTAGTGGGGACCTGTCTTCATGGTACAGGTGAGGGTGCCACAGCAGGAGGTGTCAGAGGTCAGTGTGCGTGTCAGAGGTCAGGGAAGGTGCCAGAGGTCAGGGGATGTGTCAGAGGTCAGTGTGTGTGTCAGAGGTCAGGGGATGTGTCAGAGGTCAGGGGATGTGTCAGAGGTCAGTGTGTGTGTCAGAGGTCAGGGAAGGTGTCAGAGGTCAGGGAAGGTGTCAGAGGTCAGGGAATGTGTCAGAGGTCAGTGTGTGTGTCAGAGTTCGGGGGAGGTATCAGAGGTCAGAGGACATGTCAGAGGTCAGGGAAGGTGTCAGAGGTTGCCCATGCTGGCATCGGGCACAGACACCCCTCAGAGCCCGGTGGATTATATAAACTGGCCATTTCTTGTCTCTGGGGGCTACCGGCTTTCTGGATAAACCCACCCTGGGCCGAGGGGCACTGTGTGTTGTAGCAACAGCCCTTTGGAAGCTCTCTGAGAAGACGCTGCAAATGGGAGGGCCGGACATCCAGAAAAGATGTCTCTCTCCTCCGGGAAACCAGGCAGCGGCACTCACATGACTGTGGGGCCAGAAAAGGAACCTCATTAAAGAACAGAAACAGAGAGAGTCGTACTAGGACCTCTCCCATGCTGGCCTATGCACTTGTGCGTATTTCAAGGGCATTGAACATCTGATTAAACCCCCTCCGGAAGCTTTTTCCCATTTATCAGAGGGGGAAACTGAGGCTGGGCATCTGGCTCCAAGGTCCACGCTCCTCCTGTAATTGTGTTCTTCTTTTTTTAAAAAATATATATTTTATTGACTTTTTTACAGAGAGGAAGGGTGAGGGATAGAAAGTCAGAAACATCGATGAGAGAGAGAGACACCGATCAGCTGCCTCCTGCACGCCCCACTGTGGAGATGTGTCCACAAGCAAGGTACATGCCCCCAACCGGAATCAAACCCGGGACCTCTCAGTCCGCAAGCCGACGCTCTAGCCACTGAGCCAAACCGGTCTCGGCTGTAATTGTGTTCTTTAATGAGGGTCTTTGTTCTGTTCTCACAGGTCACGTGAGTGGCACCTGCTCCCACAGGTCCTCCTGGTTTCGTGGAGGAGAGAGCCCCGGTCCCCTGTAATTCTGGGAGCCCCAGAAAGGCATCCCCCTAAGACAGGGGAGCCCGAGTTCCAGTTTGGCTCTGTCACCGCCGCTTTCCCTTCTCCGGAGGTCGAATCCGAGGCCTCACCCCTTCCTACCGGCGTGCGAGTAGAAGACTGATCCTGTGCACATACCTCTCCATGCTGCGGCCTGGCTTTTGCTTACTCAGTGCGGGGAGCAGGTGCCACCTTCCGTTTCCCATCTCTCCCCCCTGGCATGGGGCCAGCGCGCCCAGCTGTCCTTTGGGGAGGCACCCCACCTCCAACCTCTGGCAGGATCTCCCACCGGCGCCGGCCTCTGCGTGGACAGGTGGTACACTCCTCGCCGTGGTCACCGTGTCCTACACGGGAGGCAGCCGAATCCCGGCCGGAGGGGCCAGGGGTGAGATTTATGTTCCAAATTAGTCACAGCGAACCGCGCTTCCTCTCCCGCCCCACCGGTGGCAGAAGGACGCAGGCCCCGGGCGCGGGCGCCATCTGGCCCCGGTGGAGACGGAACGCGGAGCACAGAGCCGGGGTGTGACCTGCAATATTCTCGGGATCTCTAAATCAAACGCTCCCCGAGACTTCCAGTGCGTTGAGTCATCGATCTCCCTGTTTTGTTTAAGTTCGTTCCGTTTTCCTTTCTGTCGCCGGGAATTGAAAGAGTCCTCCCCCAGACGTACACCCTCGGGGCATCTTTATGGGCAAAGGCGGCGGTACCCTGGGGTGCAGGAGACCGGATAGGAGACCACAGAGGAGAAACACGCGGGCGATTATTAGGGGCTTAGACTTTGGACGCCTATCTGACAAAGGACTCCATTTAATCCGGGTCCCGGCCAAGCAGCTGACACGTGGGGAAGCTATTGATTATGAATCAAAGGATGTCTCCTTCAAAGAGGATGAAACAGCCGGGTGGTTAATGGCATAAGTAGCTGGAAGGCAGGCAGGCCCACCCGGTCCACGCTGGCTGCCACGGCTCGAAGACCTCACTGGTTCCTGCTTTCCTGCGCCCTCCTCCGCGGTGGCCGCTCCATCCTCAGGCCAGTGGGCCCGCGAGTCCGGTTTATTCCCGAGTGAGGAGGACATTTCCCCTAAAAAAGTGCAGGGGACATTCTCCCTCAGAGCCCTGGTTCCGTGTCAGCGGGAGACTCTGGGGTCCACTGGGTGTCCCTGCCCTGAACCTGGCCTGTGGCCCTGGAAATGGGGGTGCTCATTGGCTTAAATGGGGGTTGGGGGCGCTCCGGTACATCAGAACCCTAAAGACTGAACCCCCAACCCCTTACTTACATCCATCAGCAACTCCTGCTCAGAGGTCTTGGCTGAGTTCCAGGGCCCGGGGCCAAGTGTGTGCAGGAATTTCTGTAACACCGCGCCTTGAAGCACAGACGTTCGCAGTCCTGTGTCTGCATTCACCATAGGAGGCAGGTGGGCAAACTTGCTGCCGTCACAGGTTTGCACTGTCAGCTTTCAAACGACAGAGACCAGGACCCCTTGGCGCGGCTGCTTCCTGCTGCCCCCCCACCCCCACCCCGTGAGCACCTAGCCTCAGGGGACAGGTCCGATCGTCCTGGCGGTAGAGTCCCTGGTGCTCGCCTCCACCTGGTCCCCGGGAGCTGCGGGGAGGGGAGGAGACACACCTCTGTGCCCCCGAGGGGTTTCCTGGAGCAGCAGGACGCGCTGGTCACGGCCACACTGAAATGTGCTTGTTCAGCACCAAACAGTAAGGACCCAGGTGACGGGGTCTCACTCACCTTGACGCAGGGAGTGAGCTCAGAAAGAACAGAAACAAGTGAGGAAGTTTCCTGAAAGCATTTCTGAGGCCGTTACGGACAAGCCAGAGTAGAAACTGGTAAACCAGTAACGCAGGCCTGGGAGGAACCAAGAAGACGTGTCTGGGACGAGCAGGGGCAGGAAGCTGCCACGTGGAGCAGCTGTGATGCTGAGCAGAGGCCGCGCGTGTGTCCACACTTCACGTGTCTTCTCAGCACCGCCAGGAGTTTTCCTTCCCTCCCTCTCTTTAATGATCAGGTCATGTTTCCGAGGACCACGTTGAAAACCATTCGGAAGTTGTTTCTGCCTCCATAACCAGTATAGACAGCGGTGGCTGTTAGAACTGCTTGCCCTGTGATAACCAGCTGCAGATGAGCTCCTGGTTAGGAGCCTGAAGAGGCTGCAAGGACGCTGACCACTGTGCTTCACCTGCCTGACCCCCCGCCCGAGGCAGCCGGGCCCAGAGAAGCCGGCGGCAGGGTTCAGGCCTGCTCTCAGAAGACTCGGTCGGTCACTCAAATGATCACTCGTTGCCCAGTGAGAAGAGATGCTGAAGTTAGGGTTAGACTTTGGGAAGTTAGGAGGCGGGATCACTCCCTGAGTGGGCAGCCGCGATTGCTCCCCGATGACAGTGCGTGTTCAGGATGTGCGGGGAGGTGTGTGGACTGCTGTGGGGGGATTTGAACACAGATCCATTCATGTATGTCTCGAAGGTTCTTGGTGAAGGTTTTGGAGGCCGGGCCTGTTTTAATTCTCAGACCTCCTGAAGGTGCTAGGAGCTCGAGGCTGGACTTGGGGCGCTGCGTGGAGACGACTCCCCTCACAGCCCCCCAGCGAGGCAGGTCCCCCACCGACGGCCGGCCTCACACAGCGACAGCCATTCCTAAGCAGCCACGGGTGGCGGCCCACGGATGCAGAACTTTGTAACCTGCCCAACGGGGACACGAAACCACAGGCGCCCCGCTTTGTTGCATTGAGAATTCGGGAAATCAGGCAGACGGGACTTTTAAAGAGAGAAATCAGCTTCTTTTTAGGGAAAATTGTGAAGCGATTACTGGGACACTTTGCTTATTCCTATCCGGGCTGCCCGTGATTGGGAGTGGGTAAATTGGCGCCGGAGCCGGCGCTGGCTGGATTGTGGGGCTATTTATAAAACAGCCAGTTCAGTGCGCCCCTCCTCCTCCCTGCTCTTCCTCCTGAGGGCGCAGCCCCCCAGTCTCCCTCACACCGGCGGTCTGAGAAGTTCTCCAGGGTTCGCCTTTATCTCTGGAACACGAGTCTGCACGCTGTCTTCTGCAGGGACCCAGTGCAGAGACATGCATTTACCGTAATTGCAGGAAGTCATGCGCATTGCCAGTGCCGGGCGGCTTGATTAATCCTGTCAGATTCAAACCACCCCCCAAGGAGCTCCTTCCTTTCCCCGAGTCACGTGAGACCTCTGCTTCACCCCCTCTGAGCCCCCTGAGGGCCTGGAGCGGGCCCAGCACCTCTTCCTCTGGCCCAGCCGCCGGGCAGGTGGAAGCCGCAGCCTGTGCGTGCCGTGTCCCTGAAGCCCCCATCCCTTCCCGAGCAAGAAACAGTCACAGAGGCTCAAAGCCACCGGGAAGGAAGAAAGAAAGGAAGGAAGGAAGGAAGAAAGGAAGGAAGGAAGGAAGAAAGGGAGGGAGGGAGGGAAGGAGGGAGGGAGGGAGGAAGGAAGGAAGGAAAGAAGGAAGCCACCCCCAGCAGAGGAGGAAGAAAGGAAGGAAGGAAGGAAGGAAGGAAGGAAGGAAGGAAGGAAGGAAGGAAGGAAGCCATCCCCAGCAGAGGAGGGAGAAAGAAAGAAAGAAAGAAAGAAAGGAAGAAAGCCACCCCCAGCAGAGGAGGAAGAAAGGAAGGAAGGAAGGAAGGAAGGAAGGAAGGAAGAAAGCAAGCCACCCCCAGCAGAGGAGGAAGAAAGGAAGGAAGGAAGGAAGAAAGGAAGCCATCCCCAGCAGAGGAGGAAGGAAGGAAGGAAGGAAGGAAGGAAGGAAGGAAGGAAGGAAGGGAGGGAGGGAGGAAGGAAGCCATCCCCAGCAGAGGAGGAAGAAAGAAAGAAAGAAAGAAAGGAAGGAAGGAAGGAAGGAAGGAAGGAAGGAAGGAAGGAAGGAAG
>JAAGEH010000143.1:5462893-5478912 GCA_011751065.1 Lasiurus cinereus
AAGGAAGGAAGGAAGGAAGGAAGGAAGGAAGGAAGGAAGGAAGGAAGGAAGGAAAGCGGCCACCCCCAGCGGAGGAGGCAGAGGTAGAAACAGGGCCGCGCTGGCTGAGGGAGGCGCTGGCAGACAGGGTTCTGGAATAACTACCGGGGGCTTCTGCTTAGGGACCGAGTGTCCCCCACCAGTTACTTTCCCGTCAGAGAGCAGTGGGCAGTCTGGGAAGAAGGGGGTGGCGGAGTGAGCCCCCGTGAGCTGAGCTCTCCTGCGCTCACAGCCTGTTCCCTCCAGCAAAGGCGGCTGGCCTCAGCGGTGGGGAGTTCCGGCCGGGAGACAGTGAAGCCCAGACCTCCAGGCACCGGAGACCGAGGGGACACCCCCAAATCCTCCTCCAGGGATGGACGTGTCCCCAACGCCAGTGCACATCTGCCTGAGATTCTTGGCTGAGTCCTAAACTGCAGGCAGACGTGCAGGGAAAATATTTCCCATCCTCAGTGACCACATGGACAGTTAAAGGTCTCGCCAGAGATTTCAGCGGAAGCTGCGGGCGAGGCAGAGCCAGGTTTGCGTCAAATATCGTTAAGTTAAGGTGTTTGGTCCAGATATTGAACTTGCCATCGGAACCCCGAAGGTCTGCCCCTTAAAAGCAAGGGGGCGTACGAGGCCAAACAGCGTCGCCTAGGGTGGATGGCGAACCCACAAGAGAGTGTCCATGCGACAAAAGTGACCGGAACCGACTTCCCTGCCGAAAAGCTCAGCCTCTTTAAAGAAAATAACCAACTTCAAATGGACAGGCTCCACCATGGCCAGCACGGAATCAGAAGGGGAGAACTCTGACTCCGAGGGAGGGCTGGGCTGGGCTCCCGCCGGGCGTGGGGGGGACGCTGAGCGTCCCAGCCCCAGCCTGGCCCACTGCCCGCCTAATGAGTGAGTCCCCGATGACGTGACATCTGCCCGGTCATCCGTGGACCATCGTCACAGGTTGGCAGGGCCAAGTGGAGGGAATGGACCCCGAGATCCTGAGTCTTCCCGAGGCGGCTCTTGTTCCCAAGTTTGCAACTTTATTTCTGTGGATGCAAGACATTTGGGGAAAGTTTTAATAAGGCACTTAAACATCCCTTTTCTAAAACACAGATCTTTAATAATTGGGAAGAAATCATTACTGCCTTTTTTTAAACCACCTTCTCCGCTCAGGGCGCGATAATGAAGGGAAGAAGCGTCGGCTCCTTTGTTTCCAGACAGACGGTTTGCCATGTAAATCGAGGTGAGAATCTCTCTTCCTTCTCTAAGTGGAACCCTCCCGGGCCTGCGACCAGCCTGCCTCGGTGACATCCGCGGCCCCCGCTGGGTGACAGGAGCCTCCTGCAGTGGGAGAGCGGGGACATAGCAGGCTGGAGCCGCTGGCCACGGCCCTTTGGGTCACGAGTTCGACGTGAAGAGTGACGGTGGGTGGCTTCTGCTGTCACTGCCCAACGCTCATTGGCAAAACAACCTTCCTAAAGCGACCTCCCTGGAAAGAGGGAGCAGCGGCCAGTGCTGGGTGGAGTCGCCCCTCTGCCTCCTAGCTTGAGTTTGTCGCCTCCTCCCCGCCAGGGGAAGGTGTGGGTGGTGGTGTCTCCCCACTTCCTCTCTCGCACCTGAGAGCCGGGGAGTGCCCATCCCTCCGTGTCCTGCATCCCACCCTCTGCGCGTCTTCAGGGAAAGCGTTCGCTACTCAGAGGCGCTCCGCTTACACTAGGCTCTGCAGGAAAACTGTCGGAGGTTCGTTTTTAAAACACTCAGCTCCATTTCCTCCACGAAAATGTACGAGGTGCGTGCTAGGGCCCAGGAAGATGAAGCTTTAACCACTGCGCCAGGTGATTCCACGTCAACAGTCACAGATACAAGAGCCCTAAAGCTGACAGCTGAGAGGAGGCAGGCGTGTGTGTGTGTGTGTGTGTGCGCGCGCGCTTGTGCATGTGTTGTGTGTGTGCGTGTACGTGTTTGTGTATATGTGTGTGCAAGATTGCATAAGAAATTGTTAAGCCCCTAATCAGTTTGTTCATGCAAGTATGTGTGTGTGTATACGTGTGTGTGCTTATGCATATATGCTGTGTGCTTGTGTGTATACGTTCTTCTGAGTGTGTATTTGTATGTGCGTGCATGTGTGTGTGTGTGCAGGTGTACAGGTGTGCATATGTGTTGAGTGGGTTCTAACTATCACCCCGCCAAGAGAAGCCCATGTTGAGGGTGGGCAGGGAAGGAGTTGGGCAGGGAAGGGATTGGGCAGAGAAGAAGTTGGGCAGTGGCCCTGACCACATAGAAAGGCCCCCAATCTGACGCAGGGACCCTGACCACGTGTGAAGGCCCCCAATCTGACACAGGGGACCCTGACCACGTGTGAAGACCCCCAATCTGACACAGGGACCCTGACCACATGTGGAGACCCCCAATCTGACACAGGGGACCCTGACCACGTGTGAAGGCCCCCAATCTGACACAGGGACCCTGACCACATGTGGAGACCCCCAATCTGACGCAGGGACCCTGCCCACATATCGGCCCTACTCCAGGCTCAGGACCCTACCCACAGCCCATCCCGAGGGGAAGTTGGGGCTGGGTACACATGTATGTTCGTCCTACAGAATTGGCATCCGGGCCAGAGCGACGCCTCCTCCATGTGACACACTAAATAGCGCCACCACCGATGGCTCCCCCGCTCAGGCATTCCAGTGGCGGCCTCCCAGCCACGGGGCTGAGGCCCAGGAGATGCTCTCTCGGCGCTGCCGTGTCTGTGTTATCGCCTCCCATCGCTCTGTTGGCTGCTTAGCACATAATAAGTGCTTAATAGATATTAATTGAACCGAATTATCAGAATAAAGTTCTTGGCAGATGTTGCTTTCTCCTTTCTTCTTTATAACCATCTATAATTGCGAAGTAATTGAGCACCACTGACTTGGAAAGCCTCAAACTGTAAACATGTCAATTTCCCTCAATCTTTCACTTATTAGATGAGTGAACATTGTTAAGCCCCTAATCAGCGAAAGCAGAGAAGCTGGCAGGCCGGGCGCCTTTGCTGAGGGCGGACCAGGTAATGTGCCACCGCTCCCGCGATGACAAACGGCAGGTCCTTCTGAAACTCTGCTCTCAGCTTCCGAGAGCGGACGAGGCAGCGGAAGTCTCTCAGGAGGAGGATGGCAGGGAGTGGGCCCCGACTGGGGTGCTCCCTCCAGTGACATAGGCTCTACAACAGCGGTTCTCCACTTGTGGGTCGCGACCCACAGATTGAAAACTGCTAGCAAGGTCGCCTAAGACCATCGGAAAACAGAGATTGGCATGATGATTCATTCACAGTAGCAAAATGACAGTGATGAAGTAGCAACAAACATAATTTTAAGATTGGGGGTCACCACCACATGAGGAACTGTATTAAAAGGTCACAGCATTAAAAAAGGTTGAGAACCACTGCTCCAGTCCACCCCTCGTCTAGGGGCGGGCCTGAGGGCAGAGAACATGATGGACATCTAGGACAGCCTATGGGGATGAGGGAAGTCTGGCCTCCCAGCAAAGGACCTCCTCCAATCCCTCCCGCCGTGGATCAGGACCAGGGACAGCTCCTGGGATAATCCTCCTTGGAGATTGCCTAAACGGGTTTGGCTCAGTGGATAGAGCGTTGGCCTGGGGACTGAAAGGTCCCAGGTTCGATTCCGGTCAAGGGCATGTACATTGGTAGTGGGCACATCCCCAGTAGGGGGTGTGCAGGAGGCGGCTGATCAATGTCTCTCTTTCATCGATGTTTCTGGCTTTCTATCCCTTTCCCTTCCTCTCTGTGAAAAATCAATAAAAGAAAAATTTTATATTTAAAAAAAAAAAAGATTGCCTCGGTTTGGAGACACCTGCTGAAACCAGGCACGCAGACTCAGGGAGAGAGCCATGTCCTCTGGGCCGCGCGTTATTTCTGCAGCTCTTCACGGGGAAGCCTCCTCCCGCGTGGAAAAGACTCAGCACAGGAGGGGGCCGAGCGTGGGATAAAAAAGCCCCGGAGGAGAGCAGCCAGAGACCTGGAGTCGGATCCCCGGGTGCTCCAGGTAGCACAGCTGCAGGCTGGACTTCGAAATCGCCGCCATCCCTCCCGCCAGGAAGGCGAGACGGGGAACGTGGAGCGCGTGCTGGAGGGCAAACACAACTGGTGTCACGTGGTTCACGGGCTGCGTGGGACAGCGAGGAGATGCAGCTGGAGACTCAACCAGGGAGCTCAAATGGGGACCCCCGAGGAAGTGTGCAGAGGGGCTGGTGGGGGCCAGGAGGAAGAGGGAGACACGGAGGAGGAGGGGCAGGAAAGACAGCAGCCAGGTGCCCATCTCACAGGTCATGGCAGCCAAAGGGAGACTGGAAAGAGTCAGGCGAGGCGATATCTGAAGGCAGGATGCCCGAGAGGTTTCTTTTTTCTTTTCTTTTTTAAAAATATATTTTATTGATTTGTTACAGTGAAGAAGGAAGAGGGAGAGAGTCTTAGAAACATCGATGGGAGAGAAACATCGATCAGCTGCCTTTTGCACACCTCCCACCGGGGATGTGCCCGCAACCAAGGCACATGCCTTTGACCAGAATGGAACCTGGGACCCTTCAGTTTGCAGGCCGACGCTCTGTCCACTGGGCCACACCAGTTCCGGCCTGAGAGGTGTCTAAAGCTTAACAAGACGTGGAGTGCCAGGCACCAAACCTTCTTCCGACGATAAGGTAGACTGAAAAGAGACCATGGCTGAAACCTTCCGTCCTGAGTGACAGGCATTTGGCAGCAGGACCCGTGGCCCCATCCGCCAGGAAGTGGGGTGCGTTTGCTGCTCCCGCCCCCATAGAACTGAAATGGGCCTCCTCGCCCAGGTTGGGAGGAAGGCTGTGGAAGAAGTAGCGAGGTGGGGCTTCTGAGCAGAGACCTCAGGAGGCTGCTGCTCCCTGTGCAGAGCAGGGGCGAGCCCCCCTCCCTCTCCCCGATGGGAGACCCCAGGAGGAGCAGAGCCCCGGGCCAGCCAGCAGCGACCAGCAGCCAGATGGCCGCCTGTTCCCAGGGGAATGGGGCCGCCCGTCCCCAGGTGGTTGGTGGGGGGCCGGCAGCTGCGTTAGTCACTCTCGGGGACCAGCTGGGTCCAGCCCGCCTTGCTGACCCCCAGAATCGGGAGCGAATCGATTGCTTGTTGTTTTAAGGAATTAAACTCTGGGGGCAGTTTATTAAGCAACAATAGGTAACTGATGCAGAAATTAACATCAAAAAACAGGTGCCAATATAATCAATCATAAACAGGGCAGGAGAGAGCCACACTCACCAACACACACACACATACACACACACACACACACACACACTCTGAGCATCACTTTCCCGTTTCTGACAGTAAGAGAGGCACTCATTTCTCCGCCACTTTGGACAAGGACTGGTCTGGTTGCTTTTCCCAAAAACATGGAGCAGAAATGATACTTCGGACTTTCCAGGCAAGGCCCTAAGAGGCCAGGCAGCCTCCGTGCCTGAGAGCCAGGCAGCCACGGCCCGGCTCCTGGAGAGAGAGACCGGGCGACCGGGCGACCGGGCCTGTGTCAGGAAGCATAGGCAGGCAGGCACCGGCAGCAACAGTCCTCAGTCTCACCGCCAGGATTTAGTCACAGAAACCTGGCAGGTCCAGAGGGAACGCCTTCCAATCGGCTGGCACTCCGCGTCAGAGCCGAACAAGAGTGTTGTTTTAAGCCCTGAGGTTTCAGACATTTTTTTTAAAGAGTAGCTCACACAGCCCCGAGTGCAGCTTTTTTTTTTTTAATATATTTTATTGATTTTTTACAGAGAGGAAGGGAAAGGGATAGAGAGGTAGAAACATCGATGAGAGAGAGACATCGATCAGCTGCCTCCTGCACGCCCCCTACTGGAGATGTGCCCGCAACCAAGGTACATGCCCTTGACCGGAATCGAACCTGGGACCTTTCAGTCCGCAGGCCCACGCTCTATCCACTGAGCCACACCGGTTTTGGTGCAGCCTAAGCTTTTGACAAGCAAAGGGGAAATGCAGACATTTCAGACCAAGATATGAAAGAGCTCATTCATTAATAGCAGGTGCTCAATACAGGGCATTCTAGACGAATCCAGAGAAGAGGCGAATTGCAGGAAAGGTCAGGGGAACTCAGGGGGTGAATATGTGGGTGACAGTCACTGAGTGCTGACTGCAGAGACACAGAAGAGGAGTGTCTTAGCAGGTACCATCTTGATCTATGGAGACAACAAGAAGAAAGAGACGTAAAAATCACAACCCTAATCACAGGAGGTGTGGAGGGGTGCGCCGAGCTCATATATATCTTAAGGTGCATGAGTTACTGGAGAATTTCCAAGACGTATTAAATTTAATAGGTCAAGGATACACTTGTAATCTCTCCGGTAACTTCCTAAAGAAACCAAAAGGGCCGGTGAATATCAAACTAATAGAGGGGAAAATTGGTTGATGAAAACAATTAATCCCAGAGAAGGCAGGAGGAGGAAGGAGAGGATGTGGAGCTGGCAGGACAGATAATAATGTGGTGAACTTAAATGAAATATACCCATCATTACATGTGATTTAAGTGGGAAAACTACTCCAAAGATTATCAGACTGGAATTGAAAACATAAAACTCAACCCCACAAATTTCAAGTAACATGCCTTAAACATAACAACATACACTGATGTTGAGCTGGTAGGACATGTTTAACCTGACCAAGTTAGTTTCCTGTTGTTCAGAAGAGTAGACTAACAAAAATAGCCAAGAAACTATAGTGAAAGAATAACCAAAACGTTTACTTGTCCTAGTAAATGTTTATTTTATATATATATATATATTAAGAATGATACTGGTATATGTCTCCAAGAAGAAAATGAGCAAGGTTATATATATATATATTGAGAAAATATATTTATTGAGAAAATAAACGAGCATTTTAGGTTGTTGAAAGCAGTCTTGTTAGATAGAATATGCGTGCTTGGTAGTATTTCTGTTTTACCAGCAAAGTCCTCATTACTGATCGCTCCCCCACCCCCACCTCTCCTCTCCTCTCCTACCTCCCTTTCAGCTGCCCTGCCTCCATTTTCTCTCCCCTGCCTGCTTCTCTCCACCCAGCTGCTCAGGGACTCTCTGGAGAGACGTGAGACTCTCAACTTGTCTCGAAGCTTCTACTTTTCCAAGGGTTAGTCACCTTTTATTTCAGACTTATTCTTTCTCACAGCGAGATCTTTGAACAGAATGTTTCCAGCCAAGTGCTCTTATCTTGAAGATATTTTCTTTAGCATCTTCACTGTGTTCTTTTAATGAGCATTTCCCCCACCTAATTAAAAAGACAACCTATTTCTTTTACAAGAAGGAGAGTTGATAACATTCTGGCTGAACCACCACATCATTTAATAAGCAAAAGTAAAATAAGTTAAAAATATAAAAATCACCTATAAACTTAAATGAGTGCCAGGCGAATTAAGGATAAACATTTTTAAAATAAAAACATAAATATGGTAGGAGAATATATGGGCAGTCAGATATGTTCCCCTGAGGTGAAAATGGAAGGGGTGAGGGGGGTTCGTAACAACTTTATTGAAATATCCATATCCCATACATTTCTGTTTTTGTATATTCACATAGTTGTGCAGATCTCACCCACATCATTTTTATAATCTTCTCATCGACCTGAAAAAGTGAGCTGTATTCTCTAGCTATCAGCCTCTTATCCTGCCCTCCCATCCCCCCCACCCTAACCACCCACTGATCTTTGTCTCTGTAGAGTCCAGTCTGGACATTTCCTAAGAATGGGGTCATATGACATGCGTGGTCTTTGTGACAGAGTCTTTGTATTTATCTGTTTATTTAAAGCCACTTTTCATCAGCGTTTATCCCTTCTCTGCCCTCTTCCCCCTCCCCCTCCTCCCCCACCTGGCTCCAATCACTACACAGTTGTCCGATGGTGCATGAGTTCTTTCTTTTTAAAATGCAGCATATTTTTAAAGTTCCTTCATGTTGTAATCACATATCATTACTTTATTCCTTTTCATGGTCCAGTCTGTCCAATTGTGCACCACAGTTGTTTACTTATTCATGATTCGATAGACTTCTGGACTGTTTCCACTTTCTGGTTATAAATAACGCTGCTCTGATTGTTCGTGTTCAGATTTTATTTCAGTTCCTATCCTTTTCAGCTCCAGAAATACATCCATTTATTTCTTTTTTCTATTTCTGTCTCTTTATTGTTATTGTCTCTTGAAGGCCGTGTTCTCATCATGCCTTCCTTAGTCATGCTCCCATTAGTTATCTCCCTAAGATGTTTTATGGGAGTCTCAGGGTAACCACAAAGCAAACCCTAGCCCTCCAGTGTGTGCAAACACGGGAAAGAGAAGGGAAGTAGATCATACGACTCTGGAATATCATCGAATCGCAGAGGAAGACAGCAAGAGAGGAACGATCAATGCCAGAAAACAATTAACATGCGACATCATAAATGCTTACCTGTTGATAATTACTTTAAATGGATTAAATGATCTGATCAAAAGTCATGGAGTGGCTGAATAAAAAAACAAGACCAAGACTGCAGATTAAGAACACACAGAGACTCCAAGTGAAGGGATGAAAGATTCCACACCAGCGGGAATCAAGAGAAACAGGGAATACCTGTCCAGAGACAAAAATTGTCACAATAAAAAGCGGGTAATTATGTAATATAAAGGGGGGTGAATATATCAAGAGGAGATAGCAATTATAACTCCACATTAAGGCGCCTAAATATATTTAGTATATCTGAAGCGAGAAATAGAAAAATAGTATAAAGATAGTTTGCAGAGGAACTGAATAAATATTTTCCCCAAAGAAAACTTCAAATGGGCAACAGATAAATAAACAGATGCACAACGTCACTAATCATCAGGCAAATGCAAATAAAACCCACAATGAGAGATCGCCTCCTACCTGTTAGAATGGCCACCATCAAGAAGATAAGGGATGACAAATGTGGGAGGATGTGGAGAAAGTGGAACCCTTGTCTCATTGGTGGGAATGTACACCGTCGGGTAAAATGTAAGGGCTAAGTTCCAGGGGTCTAGTACACAGTGTGGTGTCAAGCTAACAATACAGTATTGCATACTTGAAAGGTGGTAAGGGAGTGATTCTTAAAAGTTCTCACGATAGCAACAGCCTTGAAAACTGGTAAATATGTAAGGTGAAGGATTTGCTAATTAATCTTGTGGTAAATATTCCATAATACATACCTCCGTCAAATTTATATACTTTAAGCTGATGGGATGTTATATGTCAACTAGAGGCCCGATGCACAAAATTCGTGCAAGAGTGGGCCTTCCTTACCCCGCTGCTGGCACCGGCTTCCCTCTCGCACCCGGGATTCAGGCTTCCCTTGCAGCCCCTGTAAGGTCATCCGGAAGGACATTTGGTCTAATTAGCATATTATGCTTTTATTATTATAGGTTATATCTAAGCATAGCTGGAAAAAAAGATAGAACTATAAGGAAAAAGTAATAAATCGCAGGTGAGTTAAGGATAAACATTTAAATGTTTAAATAAAATAGACGTGTATTTCTAAAGTTAGAAAGCAAACAGCAAGAAATATTTGCAACAGATAACCAAGTTACCGTCTTAAATATACCAAGAACTTAGATGAGTTTCTAGGCTGGAGATGTACACTGCCGCCAGTGAACCGGGAATACCGGTGGCATTTTATCAAATGCACATAACAGACATGGGTAAAAGTTTAACCTCCCTGAGGACAAAGAAAAAGAGACACTCTTATGTCCACAAGTTAGAAAAGATAGAAGCAAAATGACGCTACTCAGCAAGTATGCAAGGCACGGAGAAACTAGGCTACTTGACGAGAGATTGCATTGATAAAAAAAAAATTGGCAAAATGAATAAACATCACATTGAAAAGTGCACAACATTGCCATCTTGTAAATGTCTTCAATTTATTTAAAAATGTTAGAATAGTGTGATGTACAGCCGGTGGCCGTGTGTGTGTGTGTGTGTGTGTGTGTGTGTGTGTGTGTGTTCCCCTACCCTCTTACTCTGCTTGGTTAATATGCGTAGTTCCCTAATCAAGAAAAATTTTCCAGAGGTGGGTACTTAGCATCCTTAAGCCTTGATCAGCAACCCCCATGAGATTCCATTAACTTTATTTAAGATCAATGAGAAAAGCTTTGTTAATTGGCCTAATTGGAGGGAGCAGTGATTAGTCACCAGTGAAAACACGGTGCTCAAAAAGGGAACTTGAGGAGAAATGGTGCCATCCCTTTGGCTGAAGCCGAAGACTGGAGAGGCAGCTGAGCCCGCTGGCCTGGATTCCCAGGAATGGCGCCCTCTATGGGTGACTGCCATCGGTTCTCCGCTGAGCACTAATTGCCAGGAGATCTGCTTGTTGCCTGGCTCTCCTTAGGATGCTGACTCACCCCTGCGCCTTCCATTCAAAGGCTATCGGAGAGCCTGTGGGAAAGTTGGACTGTATTGAGCTTACAGTGTGATTTGATGTTCTTTCTTTTTTAAATTTCTGCCTTGACTCTTACTATAACTTACCATGTTGTTTTGAGGGTGTTGAGAATAAGATCTAGCGCTCCAACCTACCTTTACCTATTGGACATCGTGAATAGCTACCAAAAGATTCTAATAGCCGAAACCGGTTTGGCTCAGTGGATAGAGCGTCGGCCTGCAGACTGAAGGGACCCAGGTTCGATTCCGGTCAAGAGCATGTACCTTGGTTGCAGGCACATCCCCAGTAGGGAGCGTGCAGGAGGCAGCTGATCGATGTTTCTCTCTCATTGATGTTTCTAACCCTCTATCCCTCTCCCTTCCTCTCTGTAAAAAAAAATCAATAAAATATATTTAAAAGCCAAAAAAAAAGATTCTAATAATTTAGGATGAGCAAAATCACAGGACCTTGTCACCTGCTCGCCCAACTTCTAGGAATTTATGCAAAGACAATGACAAAGGATGTGTATATAACGTAGTTTCAATACAGTTATCAAAGTGTTGTTAAATATGGTAGAAGACACACAATTAAGGTGTTCAACAGTTGAGTCAAATTGATGAAATTATAGTATCCAAAATGGAATATTAAGCAGCTTTTTAAAATCAAGGCATAGAAAACTACTTAGGGATAGGCAAAAAAAAAATCCAGGACACATCTTAAGTGAAGAAAATGATATCAAAACAACACGTACCACCTGACAATATTTTAGGAAACATGCAATTGTACTTGTGTGAATTTAATATCCATTGTTTAGGAAAAACTGAAAAAATATATGATTTGATGAACTCCAGTTTCTCTGTAGCTCATTCATCTCCGAATACCAGGGTTTGCACCAGTGGACTCTAAATCACGTGCATCCCAGACCTACCCAATCAGAGCGTCTCCAGGGTCATTACCCATCTGTTGCTATGGAACAAATCACAAGAAGACACAGGGGCTTAAACTAAAATACTAACTGTTCAACACTGTTGCTGGTCTGGAATCCAAGTCTTCTTTGTGGGAGTGTTTCTGGCTGAAGGTCGCACACTGAGTCCAGGTCGGGCTGTTGTCCAGTGATTGCATCATCCCGAGACTGTACTGGGCCGGGGGTCTGCTTTCCGGCTGGCACACAGCCTGCCAACCAATGCCGGCCAGCCTGGCTGGTCTGCCATGTTGACCTTTCTGTAGATCTCCGAGAAAGAGGACCCCCCAGAGGAAAGTGACACCCATCATTTCAGCGAATCAATGATGCCCCAGCCAGTTTAGCCAAGAGTTAGAAGGAAAGGAATCACATAAGGGCAGGGATACCAGGAAACATGAGACATTGGGGCCACTCATAAAACTTCCTTTCATGGACTGAGCTCTCAATTCTGATTTTTTAACAATGTCCTTAAAGGAGTCACACACAAACCACTTACTCTGCCTGGTCCCTGTGGCTCAGTGACGGAGCGTTGACCTATGAGCCAGGAGGTCACAGTTCGATTCCCGGTCAGGGCACATGCCCAGGTTGTGGGCTTGATCCCCAGTAGAGGGCATGCAGGAGGCAGAGAATCAGTGAGTCTCTTTTATCATTGATGTTTCTATCTCCCTTCCTTTTCCTTCCTCATATAGATATATTGATATAGATATAGGTATAGATATAGGATATATATAATGTATTTTATATATATATATATATATATTTTTTTTTTTAATGATACTATGATTTATAGTTCTTCCAGGTTGGGATCCTAGATTGTCGCAGGGCCCGAGAGCTCCCCCTTCTGGCTGCCCGGTTCCTTTTCCGTGAGGTTTCTCATCCATGGTCACACCATTTGGACCCTGTGCCAGTCCTTTAGAGAAGATAGTTGGCAGAGACTGCTCCTTTATTCACAGATTGCACATTTGCGAATTTGCCTTCATGCTACCATGTATTTGCCACCCATATGTGTGGCATGTTGGCAGTTGGTCATTTGTGGACACACGCAGAGCCGTGGAACCTTGGATTCGTCCCTTTCTCAGCGGAAGTCTGTCTGCTCTCTCCTCTCATGAACCCACATGTTTGCAGCCTGTTTGGTGCCACATTTTTCAAAGTTTTGTGCTGTTTATGGGGGATCTTGTCAGCAAGGCTGTTCATTGGGGACCGGGTCGGCAGGGCTGAGGGGTTCCCATTACCGCTTCAGTAGCTTCAGTTCAGGGGGGGCGTGGGGGGCTCACAGCCGCATTTGTAAAGAGTCTCCTCTGGGGGTGTTGGTGGGAACCAGGTTTCTCCTTTCCTGGGACTCTAGCCTCAGCGCTGTCTCCGCCTTCCTGGCAATTAACTGTGCTTTTGTGCACTAATTGCCTTTAACCCTCAACGAAGCCTTTGTTATTCGGATGTCCTTATTTTGAAGATCTACCATCTATCAGTCACTTCACACACCGCCTGGGAGGGAGCCGGAGGCTGGTCTGCTGAGCGCTTCCTGAGGCCTGCGGTCTGAACCCAAACTCCTCAGGACACGGTCCTGTCAACAGCCCGCTCTGTGCACCTGATTCCAGTTTATCCAGTGATCACAGCGTGTCCGCAGCCAGTGGGAAGGACTGGGATAGGACGCAATGGGTGCTTTTTGCCCGGAGCTCTACCCAGGCCCCTAATGCATGGCACATAAACAAGGTGATCAACCTCAGGCGTGTTTGACCTGATTGGCACCTGCTCCTGACCCTGCCCCTGCGCTTTAGAACAAAGAGGGCGGGGCCTGAGGGTCCTCTCATTGCATCAGCTCCCACGTGGCCGCTTTGCGAGGCTCAGGTGTGTGTGTTTGGGGGCGGGGAGGGGGGGAGGAGGGAGAGTGGACAGAGAGGGCCTTCCTGGGCTCGCGGGGCTGATGCTGCCGAGGCTGACGTGCTGATGCGTCCCGCCCCGTCTCCAAAACGTCCGAAGCGTTTTCCGTGCTGATTTCCCTTAAGAGTTATCAGGCCTCATTCAAAGGGATGCAATCAGCGTTAAGGGGTGACCTTGTGTCCACAAGGAGGCTCCTGTATGGAAAGGCCTGGAAGTAAACTTCACATGTGTGTGCCAATAATGATGGGGGGAAGGAGGGGGGCAGCGATGGCTGCTCTCTGCTTACGTGCCATCTGAGCTCCACGGGCAGGGGACTCTCCACTGCCGGTCCCAGGGACGGTTTTCAGATCCCGGGAGGAGCAGCGGTTCAGCCCCGCGGGGATGCGGGGTCAGACAGAGGCCAGCGGCGCTGAACTTGCTGCGGCAGCTTTCACGCACTCTGTGGAGCATCCTCCCCCCCCCCCCACCGAATCCCAGTGACAGCTTCCCTGAGCCAGGACCTGGGGCCCTGCCAGAGTCCCGATCTGCAGGGACCCACCTGGGAGCTGGCTCTCCCGGGGACGCTCCCCAGCGCAGGAGCTTCAGGGAGGAGGCAGCTGAGCCTCACCCTCCCTGGCGGATGGGGAAAAGGGACTGGGTTGGTGACGCCTTTTATTTTTATTTTTTAAATATATTTTATTGGTTTTTTACAAAGAGGAAGGGAGAGGGATAGAGAGTTAGAAACATCGATGAGAGAGAGACATCCATCAGCTGCCTCCTGCACGCCCCCTACTGGGGATGTGCCCGCAAGCAAGGTCCATGCCCTTGACTGGAATCGAACCTGGGACCTTTCAGTCCGCAGGCTGACGCTCTATCCACTGAGCCACACCGGTTTCGGCTGGTGACGCCTTTCAAATAGCAGCTGATCTTGGGAAGCATTGGGGGCGGTGGTCAAGCTGAGGTGCTGGTCAGAGTGTCCTGATGTGACAGGTGTCTGACCCTCAACACCCCCAGGTGCCTGACGCTGACTACAGGTGAACAGGTCTGAGCCATGTCTAGTTTTCCAGCTCGGACCGGAACGCACACCCGGCAAGAGCAGGCAGAGGAAGGGCCACGGGGAGGAAGAAAAGTGAAATGTTCCAACTTGGAATTTGGAAACTCTGCTGAGGGCTGCGGCTGAAATCTTCAGGACACCCTGCACACTGCTTCTGTGTGCAGCCCCTCTTCTCTTAATCATTGTATGTGGGGTGGAAAATAACACCTTTTACCCGAACACGTGAAGAACATGCATGGATAGAGGAAGGAATTCTTTTTTCCCCCTGGCATCTTCTGGCCTGACGTTTTCTGGTTACATGTTTTTTACTGAAAATCGTGCATTTTTGTGTTTAATTTGACTCGGTGTAGAAAAACAATCTCAAAAATATGACATGATAAGCCCTGTTTCTGGCAGAAAAGCAAAAAAAAAAGGCCTTCGGCGTGGAGACAGCTCCTCTTGACGGGCTCTTGACGTGAGAAACAGCTGCCTGGCCAGCACTGCAGTTTGCAAAGATGCTCCTGAGACAGAGACACGCCAGGGCCGGTGCTCGGCCTGTCTCTCCAGGTTTAACCGATCAAGAAACCTTTTTTTGGGGGGAGGGTATGGGGGGACAACTAAAGGCTCCCTGGCAGAGCTTGCACCCCGGCGACAGGGAAGGGGTGCGGGGGGGGGGAAGCAGCGGCCACAGCACCGCCCACCACCCCGCCGGCCTCTGCCTCTTCCTCCGGGGACCGGGCCCAGCAAAGGCGGGGTGCGCGCGGTGGCTGTTGGTGTCTGTGTTTGCGGGTTCTCCTGGGCTGTTTGCGGGCCGCAGGGTTTGCACACAGTTTTCCTGATCTCCCCTTTCCTTTGCGCTGCTGCCACCCAGATGGCAGGGCGGTCTGCGCGGCCCGGGAGAGGGCCGGACGCTGCTGGGTTCGGGGCTCTGAGCGGGCGGCGGGGTCCCCAAAACTCAGGGCCTCTGCCAGCGGGGAGCTCCCGGCAGACGGCTCCCCGCGGCTTCCTTTCCCAGCCCGGACCCCGCAGGCCACCCTCCCGGCCGGGGCGCTGGAGGGATGGGCGGGCACCGGGCCCCCCCCCCTCTCTCTCCCCCCAGACCCGGAGGTCGGAGCCGGGCGAGGAGCGGCGTTTCCGCGGGGAAAAGGGGAGATGCGCGCGGTGCGGGGACCGGGGGGAAAGTCACTGTCCCGAAAGCACATGCGTTGCCACAACAAAGCCTCCCCCAATGCGCGCGCGCGCACCCCGAAAACTGACAGTGCCCCCCCCACCCCAAACCTAGCGGCCCATCTGGGGAGACGCGCGGTGGGGACCCCGCCTGTCTGTCTGGCCAGCGCCCGCCGCCGGGGGGGACAGGCAGCCAGGACCTGCCCCCTCTTCCGGCTTCCCAAGTTCTCCACGGTCCCCGCGCCCCCGAACCCCCTCCCCGACCCCCGGCCCGGACGGCTCTGGGCCCCGGCAGGCTGGGTGCCCCCTGGCGAGGGCGCCTGAGAGAGGAGCCTCCAGCCCCGCGGCTCCCCGAGCGAGGCCTGGGGTTCGGGGGCGCGGGGGGCCCCGGGCGCGGCGGTGAAGGCGGCGGCGGCGGCGTCTCCCCGGTCGCTAAGCAGCGCCGCGCGTGTCCACGCCGCGCCGGGCCGCCCCGGGGGCCGCCTGCGGGCGGGGAGGGGGCTGGGCGGGGCCCGGGGGCCGCTCCCCGGCGGGGCCGGCAGGTGTGCGGGGCCGCGCACCGAGC
>JAAGEH010000143.1:5479312-5579382 GCA_011751065.1 Lasiurus cinereus
CGGCGCCGGACCCGAACCTGGAGGAGGCCGGGCCCCCCGCCCCGCGGCCCCCCGCTGGAAGTAAGTTTGTGGGGCGCCGTGCGGTCCTGGCACCGGGGGACCTCGGGGTCGGCCCTGCGCCCGGGCCAGCCTCCCGGCGGGTGGGCGCTGGCCACGCGAGTGTGGACGGCAAACTTGGGCTGCGGGGCCGGGGACTTGGGGGGGAAGGGGGTGGGGGGGGAAGGCAGCGGAGCCCGGGGGACCGCGGTGTCGGGACATCCAGCTTGGGGGACGCCCCGCGTGTGCCCGCCGCCGGGTCCCGGCTCCGCGGCGCGTCCCTGCAACCGCTCTGCCTGGGGAGGCGTGTGTGTGTGTGTGCGTGTGTGTGTGTGTGTGTGTGTGTGAGAGAGAGCGGGGGTGCTGTTCATTCCCGGCCACTTCGGGGGGCATCTGCAGGCTTTGGGAGGCGCGGTGCCCCGGGCTCCTCCCGGAGACCCCCCGCTCCCCGGAGGAGCCGGGTTCCCCGCTGGCACGCAGCCTCCGGGGCCGAGCTGGGAGCGGGGTCTGCGGCTCGCCTGTCCCCTCTGTGTTTCCCCGCTGCGCTCCCGGTATTCCCTCCTGTCTGTGTTTTCTGGCCGTGACCGGGGCGCCAGGTCTGCCCGAGCCACTTGGGGTGTCTGGTGCCCGAAAACACGGGCGAGGAGAGGAGGAGAAGGACAGGCTGCTGCTGGGGACGCTGCCGGCCGTGCATGGGGTCTGTCTCCGCATCCGCGGCGCCCAGGAGGCCCCGAGAGTGCAGGGGGAGTTTGGGGTGACGACCCAGGAGTGGGGGGTCTGCGTGCACGCGGGGGGGGGGGGGGGCCTGGGGGAATTGGGGTTCGTTTGCAGGGAGGGGCTGGGGAGGAGCCGCTGGGCTCCCGGAACTCTGTCTAGTTTTCCTGCTGGGACCCACCTGGCTGGGGACCAGGCTCGCTGAGAACCAGGGCGCTTTGCGTTTCAGGAGGCGCTGCGCTCTGGGCGGTGGGGTGGCGGTGGGTGGCTCTGGGCGGTGGGTGGCGGGGACTGGCCGCGTGTCCAGGCACACAGGGGTCCTTCCTGCTCCCGGGTGCCTCTGAGGGTGGAGGCGCAGGCCGCCGAGGCCAGGGAGGGGCCGGCACGGGTGTCTCCTGGCACCTCCTGGGGGCTGATGGGCAACTTGGTCCTCTGCCTGCCCCATGGGAGGAGGAGAAGCAGCACCTCGCGCTGGGGAGGCCGCCCCGGGGAAGGTGATTCCCGGGGCGCTGGGGAGAGAATTCACACCCCCCACCCCCTAACCTTTTGCCCCCCCCCTCTTCTCATTCAAGATGGGCATGCAGCTCCATCCGCGGGGCCTGGGCTTGAACGATTCGGAGGCGCAGACCCGGTTCCATGGCGCTGGGCTGGTGGCCGCCGGGGAGAACACTATTGATTTCTGTCTGTTTAAACCCGCCCCGCTGCCAGGCCAGGGAGGAGGAGGAGGAGGAGGAGGAGGAGGAGGAGGAGGAGGAGGAGGGGGGGGGCGTGCACCTGTTGTTTTCCAGGCCGGATCCCGCCAGGTCAGCCTCCAGCTGAGAAAAACAGGGAGGGGGGGCCCTTTCCAGGAGGTGCCCAGCCTCCCTGGCAGCGACTTGTTTAAGAGGCAGGTCAGAGCCACGTGCAGGCTGAGCGGGAGCAGATTGGCCTGGCTGCAGCCTGCAGGAGCGCGCCTCCCCATTCTTTAACGGGAGAGGGCTCGGGTCTGCACCTGTTTCCCCGGTGGCTACATTTCGGGGGGCAAAAGGAGGGGGGAGTCCTTAGCCCTGATAGAGAACAGGCCTTTCCCGTGATGCTGGATTTGTCATCGTGCATCTGTTTTTATTGGTTCTCTCTCTCCTCTTTATTCAGAGGTCCGTCTCCAAATCTTCCTTCTACCCACTAAAGATTCCAGCTAGAATCTGTCTTCCGAAAGGGGCACCGGATGTCTGTTCCTGCAGGTTACTGCAGGTTAGGTCTGAAGCACCAAAGGCAACCCAGCCAGTGTCACTGGGGTGGTTGAGCATCGACCTATGCACCAGGAGGTCAAGGTGCAATTCCCGGCCAGGTGGCCCACTGGATCCCCAGTAGGGGGTGTGCAGGAGGCAGCCAACAGTGATTCTCTTGTCATTGATGTTTCTATCTCCCTCTCCCTTTCTCTCTGAAATCAGTAAAACTACATTTTAAAAAATGAAAGGGAATCTGAATACAGTATCTGCATAATTAGCTTTTCAGCAGAACCTCCGCGCCTCCCCCACTGTAGTTCTGACTTTTCTGCCAAGTTTGTCCGAGGAAGGTTTGAACCTGTTGGACTCTGAGTTCCGGGACATAGGCCTGGCATACGTGAGTCTCAATCTCGCTTTTGATCGAAAGCGTTTCCTCTTTTGTGGCAACAGGCTTGTGTGTGATTGAAATACATAGAGCGATGCTCTTTCCCATGGTCAGCGGCGAGAAGCTTGTGCGCGCGTGGATGCTGAGAGGTTCCCAGTCTTTATTGCCAGGAGCCCCAATTTATTAGCGAGACTTGCTGGTCTCCGTATTGTTTGGATTGTATACTGTCAGAAGAACACGGGACCATACGTCACCGGGGTTGTTGGTACATGATACACAGATCCTGGCCGGTGGATGGTCTGCTTCTCAAACTCCCAGGCAGGGAACGGAAGGATAAGGAAAGGGAAGGTTATGTGACTGCCGTTCCAGTGCCGACTTCCTGGATCCCAGCGGGTCGGCCTGGCCAGGCCCTGGGCGTCAGCCCCACCTTAGGGGTCGCTGAGGGTGTGGGGCTGCTTACCTTTCTCTCGGCCCTGTGGTCCTGCCATTCAGCTGGGTCTGCACCCCTGGCGCTCTGTCCTCACCTTTGCCATGCAGCACCCCTGGCCCTGTGTCTGCGCCCCTGGTACTGTGTGTGCGCCCCTGGCCCTGTGTGTGCGCCCCCGGCACTGTGTGCGCGCCCCCGGCACTGTGTGCGCGCCCCCGATACTGTGTGTGCGCCCCCGGTACTGTGTGTGCGCCCCCGGTACTGTGTGTGCGCCCCCGGTACTGTGTGTGCGCCCCTGGTACTGTGTCTGCGCCCCTGGTACTGTGTCTGCGCCCCTGGCCCTGTGTGTGTGCCCCTGGCCCTGTGTGTGCGCCCCTGATACTGTGTGTGCGTCCCTGATACTGTGTGTGCGCCCCTGGCACTGTGTGTGCGCCCCTGGCCCTGTGTGTGCGCCCCTGGCCCTGTGTGTGCGCCCCTGGCCCTGTGTGTGCGCCCCCGGTACTGTGTGTGCGCCCCTGGCCCTGTGTGTGCACCTGGTACTGTGTGTGCACCCCTGGTACTGTGTCTGCACACCTGGTACTGTGTCTGCGCCCCTGGTTACTGTGTCTGCGCCCCTAATACTGTGTGTGCACCCCTGGCCCTGTGTGTGCGCCTGGTACTGTGTTTGCACCCCTGGCCCTGTGTCCGCTGCAGAACAGCCAGGGACCCTGAGCCCTGTCACCAATGGGCTGGTGCAGATGGGGGAGGCTCAGACCCGGATGAGGCCCTGCCACCTGTACGGTCGTGACGGTGGATGAGGTCAGCTGAGAACCCCCTCATCCCCCTTTCCATGGCTGCACCCCTGGGCTGAGTCTGTGTGAGGTACAGAGCTGGGCCGTGTTCGGCTGGGCGGGTGAACAGCTGTCACAGGCGAACCCTAAAGGGCAGATGAGAAGTGAATGTATTTGGGGTGAAGGCCCAGGTGGGTGAGGCTGACAGCGCTCTTCCAGGTGGGGTGAGACCCAGCCTTCACCCAGCTTCACCGTCATCCGCATGGCACCTGCTGCTTGTCCCCCGCTCGTCCCCATCAGGCATGGAAGGAGACAGGCCTGAGGAAGGTCCCTGTGCGACCCAGATCTCTAGCTTTCACCCCATTTCCAGGACTCACTGTGCGGAAGGCGGGGTGGGGGACAGTTCTTAGTGTGCGGTCTCCTCCATGTTTCACTGCATGTCACTCCCTCCCACCCCACCCCTTCTCCTGATGGAAAACCGGACAGATAATAGGAAAAACGCTAACACACGCACCGTGCTCACTGTGTTTGAAACCCTTTCCACGCACTCTGCCCTCCCAGACAGGATGCTGGGTAGAGGCCGGGGAACCGCCTGAGAGAGGAAAGTCACTGGCCCAGCAGAGCCAGGAAGAGGCCGGCCGGCTCGAGCAGGTTCTCAGTGCCTGCGCAGGGGCATTCCTGCCACCAGAGATGTGCCCAGTTATTTCTTACCAGCTCACTCTGCCGCTTTTTGGTTCTTGCTTCGATCCTTTCTTGCTGCGGCCACTGGCCCGCCCTGCTTTCTGTCTGTCTGTCTGAAGAAGTTGGAGGATTTAAAAATCCCAAGGAAGAAAAATAAGCTGCATCGAATCTAAACTGTGCTGCAGTGAATTCGATATGATGCGGGTTTATCTGGGTCAGCATCCAGGACACACACCCCACCCCCCGTATCCTTCTGCCACCCACACGGGGCTTTTCATTCTGATGAGCAAATTGTCTGGTTTGTGCCTCTCTCTCTCTCTCTCTCTCTCTCTCTCTCTCTCTCTCTCTCTCTATTGATTTTAGAGAGAGAGAAAGAGAAACATCCATTTGTTGTTCCATTTATTGACACACTCATTGTTTGATTCTTATATGTGCCTGGGGTTGAACCCACAACCTTGGCATATCAGGATGACACTCCAACCACTGAGCAACCCGACCAGGGCAGATATCTAGTTTTCTGATTTTTCCTGAACTTGTCCAACGTGCCAGTTGCCTGTGCCCCTCTCAGCAGTGCCATGCCCTTAGAATGAAGCAGAGGTCCTGTGCCAAGCGGTTGGCACCCCCTGTCCTTCCTGCAGAGCCTCCCTCCCTGCAGAGCTGGGAGAGGACCTGGCCAGCCCTCTCTAGAAGGTGGACCCGGGATCCCCTAGGCCAGTGGTCGGAAGACTCATCAGTCCACAGAGCCAAATATCAACAGCACAACGATTGAAATTTCTTTTGAGAGCCAGATTTTTTAAAAAATATAGTTTATTGATTTTTTTACAGAGAGGAAGGGAGAGGAATAGAGAGTTAGAAACAAGGATGAGAGAGAGCCATCGATCAGCTGCCTCCTGCACGCCCCCTACTGGGGATGTACCCGCAACAAAGTACATGCCCTTGACCGGAATCGAACCTGGGACCTTTCAGTCCGCAGGCCTACGCTCTATCCACTGAGCCAAATTGGTTTCGGCTGAGAGCCAAATTGTTTAAACTTCAACTTCTAACACCACTTCTTCAAAACAGACTCGCCCAGGCCGTGGTTTTTTGTGGAAGAGCCACACTCAAGGGGCCAAAGAGCCATATGTGGCTCGCGAGCCGCAGTTTGCCGATCATTGGCCTTCGGGTGTCCCCTTCTCAGGCCTGCGGCACCCACCGGGAACCTGTGGGGTTTTCTCTGCACCTTTGCTCACCCGGCCTCTCGGTCTGGTCTCCTCTGGTTCCCGGGAGGCTCTGTGCCACGTCTCTGGGTACCACTGGGGCTGTGGGGGTGGTGACCATCTCCGTAGGCACCCCTGATGGGGGGTGTTCCTCACCGCTGGCCGAGCACCCACCCCGGAGGGGACCAATCCTGCTGGTGATACTGGGCTTTCGGTGAGAAAACCCGGAGCGTCCTGGACCCCCGGTCGAGCCCTCTGTACGTTGTTTCCCCTGGCAGCATGGTGCGAGTCCCCGAGGCGGGCAAGGGCCTGAAACTGGAAGTCAGCAGATCCTTCCAGATCCTTCCAGTTCAGCCTGTAGTCGCCGGGAGCCGTGTGTGCGGGTCCGTCACCGGCCTTGCCCGGGTCTCGGTACCATCAGCCGTGTAACGGGATGCCAAGCAGTGAGCAGGCTGTTCAGATCCTTAGAAGACGCTGTGTGTCACATCACTGAGCTGGCACATCCATGGAAGCAGGTGATGGGCCGGTTTTGAGATGTTTGGGTGAGCAGTGCCTGGGGGGTCCTCAGCACAGGCCTCCCTCCTCCTGGGTGCCCGCCCACTGACACCCTTTAGGGTAACTCCCACCTGAAGCAGGGCGGGCACCGGACACCCACTTCCCGCCCCCAGCACCTGTGCAGGTAGCACGCCTGTCACCTGGAGCTGGTGATGGGGGTGACAGTGGAGGGAGGAAATACTTTAAAAGGTGCTTCTGTCAGTGGATAGAGCGTCAGCCTGCAGACTGAAAGGTCCCAGGTTCGATTCCGGTCAAGGGTATGTGCCTTGGTGGTGGGCACATCTCCAGTAGGGGGCGTGCAGGAGGCAGCTGATCGATGTCTCTATCAACGATGTTTCTAACTCTCTATCCCTCTCCCTTCCTCTCTGTAAAACATCAATAAAATATATTTAAAAAATAAAATAAAAGGTGCTTCTGGTGTTGAAAACTTGAGAAGGCCAGAGCTGGCTGTAAGCTTGGTGGCTTTTCAGACGAGGTTTCCGGGGTTTCGTTTTGCTTTTTAAAAGCCAGAGTCGACAATTTTTATGTCTGGGGAAGAGACAGCATTTCCCGGATGTGAGCAGGGCAATTTCAGCTCAGACCCTCCGAATACCCCGATTTTCACTCGAAACGAAATCCAAATGGTGCGATGCTGGGCAGGGACTTGGAAATGAGGGGAGGACGCAGCGGTACCCCTGATTCTGGAACCATCTTGAGGCTTCAGAAACACGCCCAGAACGCTCCTTTGCTGTCACCCATACAGTGTCCTCCCCACCTTTGGGCTGAACTCCTGGGCATAAGATACCTGCACCCCACAGGGCTATACCCGGAAAAGCCCTGGCCAGGCCATTCACGTTGCCGGTGCCTGGTCGGCTTGTCCTGGAAATTCCCGGGGAGGACAGACGTGGCCAGTGGAGCGTGCTCATGCAGAGGCCGGTCCGGTTCGGAGGAGAAGAAAGCCAAACGGGAAAATGGCCTGACTCAGCCCCCCGTGTGCTCTGTGAGGCCCGATTCCAGGCGCATGGCCCTCAGCTGAGCGGCACCCGCTCGGAACCATCATCCGCATCGGGATGGCTGGTCGGCCGGCAGACGCGGAGATGACAGTGGTGGTCGCCGGATCCTCCACAGCGACCAGCCCGCTATGGATTCCGGCCTCCGCGGGACTCGGGGAGCAATCAGGAGCCCACCCACCGCTTCCGCCGCGTTTCATCGGCGGCGGCCATCCTCACGGAGGCCACGCTGCTCACGTCACGTGGCTCATTCCTGGGAAAAGTTACAACACAAGCACATGCTCGCCGGTTCTTGGAACGAAGTCGCTGGGAGGGAGGCTTGTCTTCAACGATAGTTGTGGTTGTAAATGTAAAGACACTCCTTCCCCCTGGAAACCAGAGGGAATATGGCTTCCTGCCACTGATCTCAGGGCAGTGGCCTGGGCTGGAGCACGGGCCACGTAGGGTCTAGAGCAGTGGTTCTCAACCTTCCTAAGGCCGCGACCCTTGCATACAGTTCCTCATGGGGTGGTGACCCCCCACCATGACATTTTGCTACTGTGATGCATCGTGATGTAAATATCTGCATTTTCCGATGGTCTTAGGCGACCCCTGTGAAAGGGTCATTCGACCCCCAAAGGGGTCGCGACCCACAGGTTGAGAACCGCTGGTCTAGAGCATGCGTGCTCTCCACCCTCCCCGTGGCCGTGGGGGGAAGCCTGTGGGGAAAGTTGGTGGGGGCCTCCCGCACCAGGCGCTGTGGGCAGTGCCCCGTCTGTGAGCCCGGGAGTCAGCCCTGAGCCGTAATGTTCTCAGTGCTCACAGAACATGGTGCAGGCGGATGCTTGCTTGTTTGTTTACTTTTATATATTTTATTGATTTCTTACAGAGAAGAAGGGAGAGGGATAGAGAGCTAGAAACATTGAATGAGAGAGAGACATCGATCGGCTGCCTCCTGCACGCCCCCTGCTGGGGATGTGCCCGAAACCCCAAGATTCCAGTTTTAGGATGGGAGCTAGTCGGCACAGTGCGGGCGCTGCTTATGATGTGCGAGGTCAAAAGCCCCGAAGATGGACCATTCCATTAGGTCAGAACAGGGTCTTCACCTCTCTCAGCGTCACTTTCTTCATTCTGCAGTGAGGGGGCGCGGGGGGTGGGAGTGGGGTCCCTGCAGGGCTGTGCAGACACACAGCCTGCTGGCCGGGCCGCAATTAGACCATTCCTAAAATAGCTGAGCTTACCGTTCCGGCCTCATCCTCCTGACGCCTCATCCGGCTGACACTTGGATGGTGGAGGAAATAAGTGAAATGCCATTCTTTGAAAACGTCCCATCCAGTGACTTCCTTTGTGGGGAGACAGGCCACCTCCCCGGTGGCGGGCAGCAAGGCTGTCCTCGTCCTAGGGTCAGGGTTCCAGAGCCCCTCATGCAGGGAGCGCTGTGTGAGGTTTCCCTTGGAGACGTGGTCTTGGCTGCGATCAGGAATCTTCCTCATTAACAAGAAGGAAACAGTGAGTTCTGTGCATTCCTCCTCGTTCCGCGGCAGCCTGTCCTGCAGACCTGGGGGTGTATATGTAGGGGAGCGGGGGGCACCCACATACCCCAAAGCAGGAATCCAAGTGCATCGCTTTGAGCCAAAGGAGAATGACATGTAAAAACTGTGTCCACGTTTTTGAAACGTGGAAGGCAGCGCCAAGGGGCGCATTGGTGTTGACTCAGAAGAGCATCCTTCCTGGTGCTGTGAATCTTACAGCTTCGCGAGCGCCACCGCGAGGACTGGCGTGTTGTTAGTATGTGCACCACCAGGGCAGCTGACACGTCTGAGGAAGAGGTTCGCGCTACTTTCCCCCCGAGCGTTTATATAACCTTTAAGTGAGTGTTTCTCTCCCTCCTTCCCGAGGAGGCTTCCTGTTTGTTTACGGAAGGCAAATCACACTTAGCGTTTTGTTTACAGTTCATCATTTAACCTCCTGACTTAGATGTCTCAGTTCCTTTCTATTCCTTTCTGTGTTTCTATCTAACACATACGATAAGAACTTATTTACTCTTTTCCATTGGGGCTTACAGTTTCTACCAAAGAGGAGAACCTTAGTCCCTGACTGACCTCCATCCACTTGTTTAGACCTTACAGAATCCAACCTGTGATTCTCTCAGAGAAACCGCTCTGATTGCGGGCCGCTCACCGTGAAAGCCCAGCGTTCGCTGCCATTAGATGATGGCCCAGTTGCACCGCATGCTGGTTTCTGAGTGATTCTCTGACCACCAGGCCACATGTCTGTTCCAGTCCCAATGAGTGCTCTCACGGGAAGTTTGGTAGAAATCCCACCATGTCTCCTTTCATAGGTTCTTAGAACCACAGAAACCTAGGTCCACAGGTGGATTTCATATTCCCTGATCTCCACAATTAACCCGGGCTGAGGAACTAAAGGAAGTGGAGAGGCTGTCCCCGTGTATATCTAAAAATAATGTAACACATCATCCATCTGTGGAATGATTGGAGTTGGCTTATCATCCTGGATGTTAGGTTCCCTACTTCTCATTAACTAAGAAAGTCCCTTCCGCAGGGCTGAGGTCGGCAGTCTGTCCTCCAAAACAGGGTGTCAGTGATGCCAAGGACCTTCACATCATCTTCATCTCCAGATTGCCGTTTCCTGGGAGCTCGGGAGAATTGCAGGACATTTGTCCTGTAAGCCAGCCCTCTGTCCTTTTATACTGTGTCTGTTAGAAGTGTTCTTATAGGATATGCATTGTTCCCTATTATGTAACCCATGGATAGGCAGCATATTTGTGTAAGAGTTCCAGGAGCTAGCTTTTGAGGAGGAGGCTGAACCCAGCAACTGGATGTTCCTGTACCAGGATACTTGCTGACTCTCCACCCTAAGAATCAGACCTCTGCTTGACGGGTTTCAAGATAATCAGCAGAACGGACTGTGCTGACTTACAAGAAGAGACCTTTTGACACTTCTCCCGCTAATTTCTTGGTTCTGCTCCCCCCTCTCCCTCCTGATAAAAACTCCTGCCTGCACTGAAGGGTTGAGGTGCTCTTTGGGGTGGGAGTCCACCATCTTCTCAGGTTGCCGGCACCTGAATAAACCCTCTTTCCTTCATCATCCCAAGTACTGGCTTTCGAAGCAGCAGGCAGTTGACCCTGAGTTTGGTACTCCCCCACCCCAGACCTCCCGTATCAGGATGCTCATTTTTTCGGGGGGATTCATATTCACTTTAAAGATTGATAGGAGTTGGTTCACATCATATTCTTAACTGAACTAATCGGTTCCCTGCGACAAGGCCCACATCTAATCAACATTCTTAATTTTGTGTCAAGGATGTACTATGACAGACTTAAAGACAGGTGCAGTACAGTTTGGCCAAAGGGTGATCAGAAATCTAGTGGCGTAGATAAAATAGACTTAATTTTTAGAAATGCCAGCAGAATATGGTCACATGGATGGGGCACACGGTGCTTCAGAATCATTGCAGGGAAGTATTTGCATTTCGGGGAACACGACCCCCTTATAGCCCAGGTTGGTGGGGTGTCTCAAGCCGTTCCTGCTTGTGCCGATACCAGAAGCCTCCCGTGTGACTCTGTCATCTTACCATCAAGGTAATGGATCAGCCTTTAGTGAGTTCCTCTGTGACTAATTCTGAGGCTAGATTCCAGCAAAGCCACGTTCAATGTGCTCCCAAGGAGCGCTTTGCTTCGGTGGAAAGAAATCCCGGGATTACAGTGTGACGGGGATGTGATGGTGGTAGGTGCCTGGGGGCTGTGGGAAGACTTGCTAATGGAAGAAAAGTGGGAAGATGGGCAGGGGTCGCAGGTTGGGTGTGGAAAGAGCGCTTGCGAAAGAGAATGTGGCGCACACATTGCCTGGGGTTGTGAGGAGGGGCAGGGTGAGAGAATGGTACTCGGTCCCATTGGCTAGGATTCCACCTTCCCGATCGCACCGCCCCCTAGGGGCCTGGCCTCCGTTTACCCTCAGCTCGGGGATTAAGTTGAGTTCTCCAGAGAGCCCGGGACCCACTACATCAGGTTCCTTATTCTCCCTGTTTCAACATGAGTTTTGGGGAAGCAGATATTTTGGCTGCAGCAACTAAGAAACCACCCTCCACCCCAGTGCCCATCGAAACACCTGCCGCCCGTGGCCCTCAGCCCCGGCTGCTCATGGCACACACTGGGTCCCAGGTGGGGATGGTTTTGGAAAGCAGTGTTTTAAAGCTTCCCCGGTGATCAAATGAGCACAGCAGCATTGAAGAGCATAGATGGGGTGGGATCATCTTTGGATACATTTTGGGGAATTTACTCCCGACGTGTTCCTTATTGCCCAGTGTTTCATGGCTTCGGACCTGTCAATCTATCTATGTCTTATGTCCAATTTTTTTTTTTAGAATAGGTTTTCAAATACAGTGGAACCTCGAGATACGAGTGCCCTAACATATGAGATTTTTGAGATACGAGCCGTCGAGCAAGTGATTTTTGCTTTGAAATATGAGCAACAGTTGAGATACGAGTAATGGCGTGGATGGGCCGGCTGCACAGGACCCACCAGTTAACTGCGACTCGAGCATCTCATAGTTTCCCACGCCTCAAGGTTACGGAATGAATTAAACTCGTATCTCGAGCTACCACTGTATCTTTTTTTCTGATTATAATAGAAATTTCTTTTTAGGAAGAGATACTTCCAATCATTGGGTACATTCTATGAGAAAAAATATATATATATGGGTTTTCAAAGTAAATTTGAATCATAATTAGTAATGCTAGTCAAACACTTACAGTGAACCAGGCACCTTGCTAGCTGCTTTCATTGCATTATCTCATTTAAACCTGTAACTGTCCTGAGAGCGAGGCATTGTGAAGAGCCCTAGGTCCTCGGAGAGAGAGCGGAGCGTGAGGGAGGGTGTGGCACACGGTGAGTAAGTGGCAGGACCTGGGTCAGGCCCCTGTATGCCCACCTGAGCTTTTAACCAGCTCAGGTCCTTGCTAAATAAGGTAGCGGTTTTTATGTCTAATGATCAGCATGCGGTTCAAAACCTAAGCTTGTACCCACGACTCTCAGAACTACGTTTTCCGGTAAGGACTGCAAATCTTCATGAGCGATCGGGGCTCGGGCAGGCATGCCAAATGTTAAGAACGATTTCCGAATAGAAAAATGGTCACCAACATCGGTGTCTGAACGGAAACAGGATTTTTTAGAGTTCTCGTCGATTGGTAATTTGTGTATGTAAATTACATGTTATAGTCATTACTCTGAATGCATTCGACTACGCGGAATTCGCTGGGTAAATATATTTTTCATGCAGATTGGTTTCCAAGCATTGCCAAGCATGGGAAAAATATTGAGATTGATAGATATTTGTTCCTCTGGCCACAAATTTCAACAAAGGGAGAGAACGGCTTTGACTGTGCGCCGGAAAACTGCGCAACGGGGTTCATTTCTGGGTCCAAACGCGTGTGTATCGGTCACCTGGGACCTGAGGTTTCCTTTACCACGTGCCGCTTCTGCAGCATCTTGTCCTGACGGTTAGGAAGGGTTTCCGCTGCATGTCCTTCGTTTTGACAGAGAAGATACACTGAGTAACATGTAAGTGACAACAAAGGATCTTTTTAATCAAGTCTTCCCTGTCGCCTTGGGGGGGAGGGGGGCCACAGTTCAAAAATGTGGCCAAGCCGAGACCGGTTTGGCTCAGTGGAGAGAGTGTCGGCCTGTGGACTGGGAGGGTATTTTTAATATATTTTATTGGTCTTTCACAGAGAGGAAGGGAGAGGGATAGAGAGCTAGAAACATCGATGACAGAGAGACATCGATTAGCCGCTTCCTGCACGCCTCCTACTGGGGATGTGCCCGCAACCAAGGTACGTGCCCTTGACCGGAATCGAACGTGGGACCCTTCAGTCTGCAGGCCGACACTCTATCCACTGAGCCAAACCGATTTCGGCTATATAATTTTTAAATCTTTATTGGTGAAATTATTACCTATGTCTCCCTTTACCCCCCATTTGACCTCCTCCAGCCCACCTCCCCACCCCCTACCCTTGGCCTTCACCACCCTATCGTCCGTGTCCATGGGCATCTATGCCTTCAAGTCCTTTGGTCGATCCCTTCCCATCCACCCACCCTCTCCTCCCTTCCCTCGGAGGTTTGCCAGTCTGTTCCAAGCTTCTAAGTCTCTGGATCTATTTTTCTTCCTTTTTCCCCTCTCCAGTCCTCATTGGAGGCTACCACGTCAGCACAGCACTGGATGGTTAGCATGTTGCCCGTGCCCAGGTCTGCATAGACCTGTGGGATTGCCAGGGTACCACTCCTGCCCCTCGCTGAAGGTGCCGCGCAGGGGATGGTGATCATAATTGCCCACGCCTGCCTCTGCATCATCCAGCGGGCAGGGGTGCGGAACCGGGCGCTGTAGAACCCGGCCCCTTCACGGGAGCATTTAAGCCAGTGGTTCTCAACCTTCCTAAGGCCGCGACCCTTGCATACAGTTCCTCATGGGGTGGTGACCCCCAACCATGAAATTCTGCTACTGTGATGCATCGTGATGTCAATATCTGCATTTTCCCATGGTCTTAGGCGACCCCTGTGAAAGGGTGGTTCGACCCCCAAAGGGGTCTCGACCCACAGGTTGAGAACCGCTGATTTAAGCAGAGGCCCAGCTTGTAATTCGCAGAGCTTCCGTTTTCCAGCTCGATGAATTCCAGCGTACAGCCCCGCCGTGTTGCTGGAATGAAGAGTTAAGGTAATTATCCATCTCCTTTAAGAGGGGAGCGAGCTGGGCCCGAGGAAGTCGGACCAAGACCTTGATTGATTCGGACCGGCTGCCGCTGTTGTTTAATTTCCCTGGGTAGCGCCTGAACTTTCCGTTCCTGTTTGTCTCTACAACCCCTGGTATTTTTAATTAATTCTCCGTAAAGGTTGTCTGTCTGTGAGGGTGCATTTTAATCGCGGAGAGGGTGCCCGGTCCGGACTCAGCCACCTCTCCATCGCCCTCCCCAGCTCTGCCTCCTGCAGGCCGTGTTGTTGCTACTGCTCTTTCCAGAGCTGCTTCCCATAGGTGAGCGCAAATATGCTGAGATGCTTCTTCAGTTGAAAGTATTTGCTGTGAAAACGACAGCACGGGAGGTCCTTCCTTCACCCGGAGAGGGGTCTTGGGTGTCAGTCCTCATCGCTCTGTCCAGAGCGCTCTTTCCCGCAGCCACCACGCCAAGGTCAAGGCCATGCGGCCAGAACCCTGCTCACATCATTGAATGTTAGCGACGGGCCTTGACCACTAGAAACATTACTTTTGTCAATGAATGTGAGTCTCCCTGTAGAATAAACTCCAAAAAGAGGAACTGGAATCTCACAGTAAACAGTAGAGCACTTTGCATTTGTAACTTTTTTTTTTTAAATATATTATTTGATTTCAGATAGGAAGTGAGAGGAAGAGACTGACATGGAACTGGAATCTCACAGTAAATAGTAGAGCACTTTGCATTTGTAACTTTTTTAAAAAAATATGCTTTTTTGATTTCAGATAGGCAGTGAGAGGAAGAGACTGAAATATCAATGATGAGAGAAAACTCATTGATCGGCTGCCTCCTGCAGACCCCACCCTGGGGAGACCAAGCTCACAACCCGGGCATGGGCCCTGACCAGGAATCAAACCCTGACCTCCTGGTTCATAGGTGCTCAACCACTGAGCCGCCCTGGCCGGCCTGCCTATGTAACTGTTATAGATATTTCCACATCACCCTTCATAGAAAGGGTCACAATGTGCACACAGGGTCTTCATCACCTTTGCATCTGTCCAGGGGCCCTGTGGTCAGCGGAAATTCATTCCATAATCCGTCGACGGGAGCGGTTTCAGAAAGTCTTACCAGTGACCACGCAGGGGGCAGAGCATCTTGCACGGGACATTGTCGCACAGGTGGTGATGGCCGTGACTCCGTCCTCTCCAGCCGTAAGGCTCATGTGGCTCCTTAGGAGGCGACAGGTGCCGTCCGAAAGACCATGCATGTCCGACAGTCAGACTGCTCTTTGACTTCATACAACAGGTGGAGGAAGCGGCCTCGGGATTTGGCCACCCACGGGTGACCTAGCCAATTTGGGAACCGTGCTCAGGCATGGGACGGTCACACTCACGGTGCTGAGCCCTAAATCGTCTGCCTGGACCTAAACTGACACCTCGCAAGATTTATCGAAAGGCCGGAGTTTTGCAGCGCTGTAATTAGTCTCTGACGTGGGATGATTTATCACCGGACATTTCCTCAGAAATGAGTTTGTGTTTCGGGGCCGCGAGCGAGTGTTAACATTTCATCCTGCACCCCGGACACCCGGACGGCGCTCGGGATCACCAGGCGGCCGACGTCTCGGCGGGGCCAGGGTCACCCGACTCCCGAGTGGAGCTGACGTGCATCGTGGGCAGGAGCGTGAAGAACCTCCACGGGCGATTCTCTTCTTCTCGATTAGGCCCCGGGAGCTTTGAAGTTCATACAAATGACAAGAGTTTAAGATGTGCGTTAGTCAAAGCCAGGAAAACGCCTTTACCGGTTCCCCAAAGACACACAAGCCAGAGATGAAGTCCCGGACTGGCAAAGCTGGGGGACTGGGCGAGAGGAGTTTCCCCAGGAGAGGGTCCCATCCAGGATGAAGGTGCGGGGACCACGTGCAGGAGGCCAGGAGAAGCGGGGACCATTTCACACCCACTGGCGGTTTGGGGGAGAGGATGCCGGGGCAGAGGAGAGCCGTCTGGCTGCATCAGTCTCATCCCCTCTCCCGTGAACCAGGCCTGGCAGCTCAACTGGTGTGCTGCCCAGTCTGGGACTTGCAGGTTAAGATGACTAGGTTGGTTCACGGAAGGTTCTAGTCTCGGAAGCCAGACATTCCCCAAAGCCTTGGGCTGTGTAGGTTTCTGTGGAGAACTTCTCAGCTTCTCTGGTTCTGTGTGTTTTCGTCTTTAAAATCCTACCATGGTTAGATTTCCCCGATGGGTAGGTTAGATGGTGACCGTTCTCAGGAGTCTTCTGCAGCGTCTCTTATTCTATCTTCTTCCGAGCCTCCCTGGACTGTGGAATGTTCGAGACACACAGAGTGTCCACCCTAGACGGGTGTGTCACAGACCACTAGTCTCTACCTGGTCAGCCCGCAGGCTCTCAGAGGAAGGGTGGCAAATGAAAAGCACGTGGTCTCCATGGTGCCTTGCGAGTTTTCCTCATCCGCATCCCCATGACACGAGGAGGGGACCGTTTTTTCCTGTCTGCGACCTCAGTTCCCGGCACATTTCAATGGAACCCCCGGCTCCCCAAGTCCACAAACCCCGTAAGCCTGCGAGTGAACGCTTTTGGTTCCTGTATCTGACACCTTTTCTTACACTTCCTGGCCAACACCACGTAGAGATGTGGGTGTCTAGTAGATGCATGCGTTATGATTAAGAAATATTCGGTATTTTTTGTCCAGTCATTAATGATGACAATCCACTGGCAGTCCTGTAGTCTTAAACTTGACTGTGTTAGCGCCTGAGCCCATGCTTGTTTGGAATGCAGTGATAATCCAGGTTAATTTAATGTATAAACCGGAGCGCAGTGTGGCAGGGGCGCGGGGAGAATACAGCTTTAAACCTGGGACAACACTCACCAGGAGTCTTTCTGACTTTTTCACGTGCATGGCCTCCTTCCATTGCAGGAAATGGGGTGTGTGGCCTCCTTCCATTGCAGGAAATGGAGACTTGGGTTCAGGCACGTAATGAGGGTTGCTTAGCAGGTGGCGAACAGCCATAAGGAAGAGAGAGGCCTCCCGTGGGAGGCTCAGTGGGGATTTGGGGGAAGCTGTACATCCCGGGTGCAGCCGGACCCCAGATGAGCAGGCAGACAGGAAGTGTCGGGGCCGGAAGTGACGTCAGATCTTCTGTGATGTTTACCTGGTTAGAATCATCCCTCGCTCACTGCTGCCCAGTTAATCCGATTCATCCACTCGCTCTGGCTTTCTAATTCTGTGGTCCATGTTGGCTTCTCTCCCCCGACCCCCCGCCCTTTCACAATGAATCGTTTTTCCAGGGGGGACTGGCTTGGTTAAGTCACCATCTCAGTTTCGGGGGGCAGTGTCCTTCCTAGGGGCCACCAGAGAGACCGCGAGCTGCTTGTTCTGAATGAGAAGGGAGAGAGGTGTGAAATTCCGGAAATGGAGGTGGACAGCCGTCTGGTGATCCTTGTTTCCACAATCCCACCTCCCCCCCCAGGGCCTTCCCCTCCAGCAGCCTGAGGAGTATCATCATCATCACCATCATCATCATCTGCCATTGTGACGTCATAGCGATCCTGAGCCTCCAGCTGCTCCCTGGGCACGAGCAGAGTGTGCCGGCTGGGCCACATGGTGGGCCTCTGCCCTCTCCTGCATTTGTTTATAGAAGCCACCTCTTTTTACTCGGATTTATTTTCTCAGATTGGATGGACTTTTCCAATGTAGCAGATCTTTATTGTTATGACAACAATAAGAGCTTCTGGTGGCTCCTGATTCTGGACAGCTGGCCAATCTCTCTCTTTAATTCCAGCTTTGTTTATGTTCAGTCTTTTTCTTTCTAGAGAAAAAACACTAACGAGAGGATACCTGGATCGTCTGCTCTGTATCCTAGTTGTTTGGAATCCAAGGGCATTTTCCACGGAGTCATTTTTCCCTGAAATTCTTCAGATTTCTTGTATGTCATCGTCTGATCCGATTCAGCACATTTCATGACTGTTGCCCTCCAAGGGGCCCGGACGAAGACAATGTTCCTTAAAGTGTAATAAAGAGCGAATCTCATATTCCGGTGTTGATCTGTCCTCGAAAGAGGGTAACGCGGTGTTTCTCCGTCGCTCTTGAAACGTCTGATTTCTGCATTGTTCCTAGCTGCGCACCGATTGTACTTTAAGGAAAATGTGATGCAGTTACATTAGCCTCAATATTCCCTGATTTTTCTGTTCTCAGAAAACGGACACATGGAAGGCCTCGAGGACGAGCATTTCATATTCTAATGATGCCAAGTAAATACGTGTGGCGCGCAGCCGGAATTGTTGTTGGGGAACTTTAGGAAATTACTTGTGCGCCTCAGTTCATGAATTATTCAATTTAGGGTTCCGTTCCTTTTAAAATGTATTACTAGCGAGGTCCTTTCACAATCTTCTGATTTATTAAAAGTCACTTTCCAGAATGAGATTTACAGCCTTATTGTAGTCCTCCGATTTGGCGGCGAAGACTGAGCGTGGGTCTTCGAAAGCCTGCCTGCCTTTCTCCCCCGTGAGCCCGCCTCTCCCTGTCTGATGGGAGGGGATCCCGTGGGAGCCCGAGGAGGGGATTCAACACACTTGACCTCTTGGGGGGGCGGGGCTGGTCCGCAGGAGGAAGAAGACACTGTCTGGCCCTCCTCCACTGGCTGGACAGTTGAGTAGGGGGAGGCCAGCTTTGACTTCCATGAGACGGCAGGCTACCTGCTCATTCCGACTCCTCTTCCTTTACCTGTGTGTTTGGGGGTACGAAGGGATCATCCCAGGTCGCTGGCCACCACCTTCCCAGGCACTCGGCGGTGGCTCAGCCTTCCCGGCCTCGTCCTCCACGCCTGGAGGTTAGTGTTTTGGCGAGTTTTAACCAAACGTGCACCCTCTCTCCGGGAAGACTTTCTGTAAGGCGTTTTTTCATACTGCACAGAGTTGTATTGGAGAAGAGTTGGGATAGTGACTTGCGAGAGTATAAGTCTTAAAAATGGAAAGGGGAACATGGCTTCCTTGGTGAAAAAAGGAGGGGAGAAGCCCGGAGTGTCCCCAAAAGTAATGGGGCAGCAGAGCTGGTGCTTGTACAGAGGGTGTCTGTGCTCAGAGCTGCCACCCGCAGGCTGAGCCTTCCCCTGTGGGGATCAGTGATGGAAAGCCCGTTTCCATAGGTAACGACGGAAGGAGGCGGGGTATCAGTTTGAAGGACCAGGGGCTTGTCATCCTGCCTCACGCGGTCACTGCCGTGCCAGCGGCACGGAGGAGGGAGCGGGAGGCCGCGGTGGTGGGAATTGGACAGCCTCCCTTTATTTCTTAATTAATTCCCTCTTCATCCTCTTCCTCCCTTTTTTTCTGCAGACATGTTCGTTTTGTGGCTCAGACCTCTGCACCATGCACCCCCTTTGAAATAATTTAATCAGATTTCTTGAAAAAAAATATCTGCCAATGTTATATTTTCTTTCCAGATTAACTGAGATGCAATCTAAAATAATAAAAGTGTAATATGATCATTAAAGTGATGTAGCAGCGGCGGGGGCTGAGGCAGAGGAGGCTGCCGTGGCGACAGGGGCAGAGCCCCTTGCACGAATTTCATGCACCGGGCCTCTAGTTGACAATAAGACTGTTAGTTTAAGGTGTAGGACTCGTTGGCTTGTTACACTTGCGTACAGCAAAATGCTGGCCCCTGAGGCCTTAGCTGTCACGTGTTGCCAGTTCCTTCTGTGGTGAGAATGTCTAGGATCACCTCTCAGCCCTCTCCACGTGTATAAGCAGTGTTATTAGCTACCACCACAGTGTGTGCTGGGACCCCGGTATCCATCTTCTAAGGCAGTGGTTCTCCACCTTCCTAAGGCCGCGACCCTTGCATACAGCTCCTCATGGGGTGGTGACCCCCAACCATGAAATGTTGCTACTGTTATGCATCGTGATGTAAATATCTGCATTTTCCGCTGGTCTTAGGTGACCCCTGTGAAAGGGCCATTCGACCCCCAAAGGGGTCGCGACCCACAGGTTGAGAACCGCTATTCTAAGGGGAAGTCTGTGTGCTTTGTGCCCAACACCTCCCGTTCCCCTCCCCATGCCCACCCCGGCCCTGTAACCGCCCGCCCAGCTTCCCAGGCTGTTTCCCAGTTTATCCCTTACGGTTATTTTTTAAATCGTGATTATTTTTAATCGTCACTTGAGGATATTTTTCCACTGATTTTTAGAGAGAGTGGAAGGGAGGTACGAGGATGTAGGGGAGGGAGAAAGAAACATGGGTTGGTTGCCTTCCACAGGTGCCCAGGCAACCAGAGCCCCCGGGATCAAACCAGCAACCGAGGTATTTGTCCTCGCCCAGGCCGGGGCTGAGTCTGCCTGCTAGACCCCACATACGAGTGAGATCCCCCAGTATTTGTCCTTCTCTGTCTGACTGACCTCACTCTGCAGGATGACTGGGTCTTCCCCCTTCCCCCCACCAAGCAGGTCCAGTCTGTCTCAGGTGGAAGTCTGCATGGCCCCCATATTGCTGACCCGCGTGAGATTTGACCCCCTCAGATAGTTCAGAAAAGGGGTGGTCAGACTAACTGCTCTTCGGCAGCTATGGCTTTGAGCGTCCACTGTGTCGTGGGCTGTGCTCCTGGGTAAAATTATCCCCTTTGTGCCAATCTTTGGAGGCCTGATGAATGCACTTAATAATTATCCGATGATGGCGAGATTAAATGAGTCGGCGAATGTTAATGTCGCTCCTTCCCCATAACTAGACGCCTTGGGACAGTTCCAGCGTGCGGCATTTATATTGTATTATGATGTGTTAATAACGTGGATCGGGGAGAAGCAAAAGTCAAGGACAAATGCAATTTTCTGTGAAATGGATATTTAATACCTTTTACCATTTGGCTGATTACCTCTGGATGCCAATTAAGCGTCACACCCCTCCTCGCGTCTGCTCGGTGAGGCCGCTAACCCTCTCATTGCCGTCTGAGCACTCAATGCCGTCCATCGTCTGTAGCTGGGTGGGGTGGGGCATGCTGTATTGATTCTGCTCTAACCCAGGAGCTTTGTGTTTGTAATCCAGAGCAATCCAGGCAGGCCTCATTGTGTCACCCTCTGGGGTCACCTGTGAGATGCCACATCGTTTGAGACGTGCGCTGCCTGCCTGTGGGTGGCCTTCAGGCCCCCTCCGGTGGCCGAGCAGCACCAAGGACATAAGATGGGGAGAGTCCCAGGACAGGAGAGCCATTCCATTAGGTTCTGCGTGGCGTCCAACCCCCACTGGCTGTGTCTGTGCCCACGGGGAACTCCAGTGAGGGCAGCTTCTGTGATAGCCCGTGGCCCGAGGAGGGACACGTGGACAGGTGTGTGCTGGAGAGGGACACGTGGACAGGTGTGTGCTGGAGAGGGACACGTGGACAGTGTGTGCTGGGGAGGGACACATGGACAGTGTGTGCTGGGGAGGGGCACATGGACAGGTGTGTGCTGGGGAGGGACACGTGGACAGGTGTGTACTGGGGAGGGACACATGGACAGTGTGTGCTGGGGAGGGGCACATGGACAGGTGTGCCCGTGGAAGGACACATGGACAGTGTGTGCTGGGGAGGGGCACATGGACAGGTGTGTCCCGTGAAGGGACACATGGACATTGTATGCTGGGAAGGGTCATGTGGACAGGTATGTGCTGGGGAGGGGCACATGGACAGGTGTGCCCGTGGAAGGACACATGGACAGTGTGTGCTGGGGAGGGGCACATGGACAGGTGTGCCCGTGGAGGGACACATGAATAGGTAAGTGCTGGGGAGGGACACATGGACAGGTGTGTCCCGTGAAGGGACACATGGACATTGTGTGCTGGGAAGGGTCATGTGGACAGGTGTGTGCTGGGGAGGGACACGTGGACAGTGTGTGCTGGGGAGGGACACATGGACAGTGTGTGCTGGGAAGGGTCATGTGGACAGGTATGTGCTGGGGAGGGACATGTGGACAGTGTGTGCTGGGAAGGGTCATGTGGACAGGTATGTGCTGGGGAGGGACACATGGACAGTGTGTGCTGGAGAGGGTCACGTGGACAGGTGTGTCCCGTGACCATCCAGTATCTCTGGAGACGGACGCATACTTCGGAGGCCCCTGGTCACCATTACGCCTGCCTGAAGGCGCCTTCGGGATTGTGTGCTGGGGATGGTGCCCGTGTACCAGAGCCCATCACTGCCGACCCCAAGGAACAGTGGCTGCTGGAATTCCCGTCGCTCCGCGATGCCCTCACGCCCAGCTCTGCAGATGCAGCCGCTGCAGGTCTCGTGGGTTCCATCCAGCGAAGGGCGCGGTTTTCAAGAACAGTCACGCTCACCTTTGTCTATGTGGGTGCTGTGGGCTCCCCCAGCCATGGCAGATTTCCGCAGTGGTTAGCGAAATGGCAGCTTCCTCAGTGGCTTGGAGTGGTTCACATGGTCACACTGGCCACACCCTGGGCCTGACCCCGAATGGTCCAAGGACTACAGAGGAGTCCCCCATGGTTGTGGGCAACCCGTCAGCCCCGGTGCCCATGGCGGGAGTGGAGATAGCCTTTTGTCCATTTCTTTCGTTGTTAATTCAGTGGACAGAGGCAGGATTGAAATGAAGAATGGAATCCATTAGGCCAGTGGTTCTCAACCTTCCTAAGGCCGTGACCCTTGCATACAGTTCCTCATGGGGTGGTGACTCCCAACCATGAAATGTTGCTACTGTGATGCATCGTGATGTAAAAATCTGCATTTTCCGATGGTCTTAGGCGACCCCTGTGAAAGGGTCGTTGGACCCCCAAAGGGGTCGCGACCCACAGGTTGAGAACCGCTGCATTAGGCAGATGTATGCACAGTTATATATTGCCACCTACACATAGAGCACCTGTTCTAGTCACTGAAGGAACCAACAGGCTGGCATTGCCCGTGGCACCTGCACTGCCCAGCAAAACAGAGCCTAAGGAACTAACGCATCTGGGCCTGCCTGCGTGGCTGAGCACCCACCTATGAACCAGGAGGCCACGGTTTGATTCCCAGTCAGGGCACAAGCCCCAGTTTGCAGGCTCCATCCCCAGTGTGGGGCGTGCAGGAGGCAGCCCATCCATGATTCTCTCTCATCATTGATGTTTCTCTCTCTCTCCCTCTCCCTTCCTCTCTGAAATCAATACAAATATATATTTTTAAAAAGAACTATAGCACCTGAGAATTACTTCTTATCATTTATTCCCAGCTGTCCCTTATCTGATGTGAATGATGCCTGTTGGAGGCAATGTGATATCGTGTTGGTTAATTTATTAAAATTTACGGCCTGCCATTTTCAAAATGGTAATTTTGCCAAGTCCGGTTTGTCTCAGTGGTAGAGCGTCAGCCTGCGGACTGAAAGGTCCCAGGTTCGATTCTGGTCGGGGGCATCTACCTTGCTTGCGGGCACAACTCCAGTGGGGGGCGTGCAGGAGGCAGCTGATCGATGTCTCTCTCTCTCATCGATGTTTCTGACTTTCTATCCCTCTCCCTTCCTCTCTGTAAAAAATCAATAAAATACATTTTTTTTAAATGGTAATTTTGGTCCACTCCACCCAGAACCACCAGGTAGTTTGGCTCGGGGCCCTTAGATAGTTTCTGGTGTAACATCGCTCTCAGAGTCTGCAGGCGAAGCGACTTTTCTTCGCGTGGAATAGGCGCCACGATCTTTACTGGGGATCAGCCGAGAGACAGGCTGTGGTCTTCAGACGCCAGGGTCGCATGACCCAGAGTCGCTCTGATGAAACCTGTTCTTCCAGCCGAGACGCCCATGACTGCCTCCGACCGGCTCTGCTCCTCTGCCACGTCCAGGGGTTCCCATGGGAACCACCCCACTTCGTGGGAAGAGTCGAATTTAACCAACAATGCAGAGAAGCCAGTTAGTCATCCACTGTGGGGGCCGGAACGAGGCAGGAGTGGGAGGAAATGAAATCTCTAGAATCTCTTTCTGTTGATAGGGGGACCGCTCAGAGGAAAAACCGGTAAATAGAGTTGTTAAATGGCAAAAACAAAACACACACACACGCACACACACACACACACACTCTCACACAAACAACATCTTGAATCTGCCAGTAACCAAACGTCTGCCCGCCGTCACCTGTCACCGGTGGCTTCTCGGCCACACCCCTGTTAGAACGCATGTGTTTGCACGTGTTAGACTTGGCATCTCGCTAGTCATTTCTGTTTGACCATTTCCCCCTGAGAGACGTGTTTCCAGAGAAAGCTGGGGGCTGTGCTACAGTGAGCCCCACGGGTGCGCCCCTCGTTATGTGGGCGGAGCCCATTAGACCTGACCCCCCCCCCCTCCTCTCCCTCGTCCAGAGCCTCCCTGCCCGCACTCTGATTCCTGGGCGGCCCTGCGGGCTCCCCGTGGACACCTGGCCAGCACCCGCTGAGGGCGGGCTCACCTGGCCGGGGCCAGGAGGGCTGGCGCCTCAGGGCGGGCGAGGGCAGAGGGGACCTGGCAGGGAAGGTTTGTGCGAGCAGAGACGTGGGGCCCAGGACTCCTGGTAACGGGGGCACCCCGCCTTCTCCACGGGGTGCAGCTCGTTCTTCCTGGACTTGATTGGAGATGACCTCTCAGTGAATGCCCGTCTGCCGGGCTGTGCTGGCCGGTGAGTCCTTTAAGGCAGTGTGATCTGGAAGGGTCTGCCGACCCCCGGCCGAGACTCCAGGTGATCCGGGCCAGGCTGGCCCTCCACATTCTCCTGCCCCGGTGTCATCTGTGAGGTCACACTGGTCATTCCTATGTCCTCAACCAGCCTGGCTCTTGCATGCTCAGAGTCCTTGCACACATGGTGTTTTTGCCCTGAAACACACACACACACACACACACACACACACACACACACACACGTAGTTCCCAGCCATCCCTCAGATCTCAGGGGGGATGCCACCTTCTGGCCAGGACCTCCGGGCCGCCCTCTGTACCTTGGGGCTCCCTCTGCTTTTCCTGGGGACATTTGACGCTTCCTTCTTAGAGTGACCTCCTGGCTCAGAGGTCGACGCTCAACCACTGAGCCTCACCGGCTGGGCTCGCACTGATGTGCGAACCAGGACCTTTGCTAGGACCTGTGCTCCTGCTTCAAACGCAGCCCTCGCAGGAGTCTGAACTTGTTTTCTGCATTTTTTTTTTCAAAGAAAACAGTCATTTTCTCCATGTCCCCAAAGCCCGCCGCGTCTGTGCCCTGCTCCTCCCTATGTATGTTCCCTGTTAATCAGAAGGGAGGGCTGGGTGGTTGGGGCTTTATCTCCTCCTGCTGTGTTCCTTTATGACGTTGTGTGTGTGTGTGTGTGTGTGTGTGTGTGTGTGTGTGTGTGTGTTGCCATGGTCTCACCTGAGCCTGCGAGACAGGGCAGGTGCCTCGAGGGGGAGGACACAGGGTCAGAGGCCGGTTTGGTCCCTGCCCCGCGGGGTTCATATTAAGCTGATTGTCTGTCCAGCTTTTCCGGGCCCCCTAACCGCCACGGTGACAGCGGCTGACCGGCAGCTGGCTGAGCGGTGCCGTCTTGGCAGGTGATTGGTGAGACGGGAGGCCTGGAAGCAGCCAGAACAATGCCCTATTATGTTTTTAAAGCGGCGTTTGAATGGAGGACGCGGGTCCCACTGCGGCCTTTCTCCGCCGGAACAATGCGGAGAGTTTGACTGAGCCCGACTGTCTGTTTGTTAAACGGTTAGTGTAATCCTCTGACAAACCTTGTCCACCTTGCGTTTAACCTTGGCCCCCCTGCCTGGCTGGTCCTGTGGTTCGCACATCAGGAAATCCGCCTCTTTTCTCCTTCGTTATTGAACTTCAAAGCTCACCCCGGCCTTCCTCTGGCTTGGCTCTGCTGTCCGTCTCTCTGATGTCTGACGCTCACGTTAATGGAGTTGCTTGATTAAGGGATGGCCCAGTCCAGAGGTGGCGACCCTTTTTCCTGCCACGGGGAATTGATATTTGCATATTTATATCATCAGCGGCGGGCCACACAGAATTATCAGCTCAGAAATCAGCCTGCTCTGTTGGGCCAAACGTCGCATTAACTCCCCCCTCAATGCCTCGGCAGGGCCAGACCACGTGATTTCGCAGGCCCCCCACGGCCCGCGAGCTGACGCACATGCAGAGCTACCTGGAATTTGTCTCTGGGAAAGTTCTAGTAGGGCGTGAAGGGCACGTTACTAAATTGTAATTTAAACTTTTTTTTTTTTATCAACGAACATCCGTTTGTGGTATCCGTCCTGTGCATACGCCTGCTGTGTGCTGCGAGGGGCGCAGGCTGGGTGGCGGCCCCCCGCTCTGAAGTGTTGCGTTGTGCAGTGATTTCTCCGGGGAAATGCAGTGGTGAGAGGTGGTGGTCGTCCACAGAACCCTGTCCCAGCAGCAGCACGATTCACGCTTAGCACCCCGCACCCCGGCCGAGCCCCGTCCATACGCGGGTGTCCCCATCACTCGTGATTTCCCCCTCATCCCGACTCCATAGCTGGCAGGCTCTGCCTGTATGCCCGCACGTGACATTGGTCAAGCCCAGCTCATCTCCTCCCTCCGCCCAGAGCTCATTGCTGCTCACGTGCCCCAGGAAGATCTGTCTGGGACCAGCGGGGCCAGGGCAGGATGTGCCACTGCGATGGATGGCGTGGTTTCCTGCAGCCCGCCGAGGGCGTGTCTGCTGAGGCATGTCCACTCGGAGAGGCGTGTCCACTCGGAGAGGCAGGCGTGTCCACTGAGAGAGGCGTGTCCACACAGAGAGGCAGGCGTGTCCACTCGGAGAGGCGTGTCCACACAAAGAGGCAGGCGTGTCCACACAGAGAGGCAGGCGTGTCCACTCGGAGAGGTGTGTCCACTTGGAGAGGCGGGAGTGTCCACTCGGAGAGGCAGGCGTGTCCATTCAGAGAGGCGTGTCCACTCGGTGAGGCCACCGCACCCCCAGGGCCAGGCGATAACACCCGTCTCCGCACGGAGCTGGTATGTAACGCGGGGTTCCTCACAGAGGTACTGGCCGTTCTCTGGCTGGTGTGTGTGTGTGTGTGTGTGTGTGTGCGCGCGCGCGTGTCCTCTGGAGAGCAGGGCCATTGCCTCTGGTCCTTAAGGAAGGACGGACGGCAGCCCCAGGGGCGGGAGGCAGCCCAGGTCCGGGAAGTGGTGTCTGCAGAGGATGCGCAGTGACCTCAGCGCAGTGTAGGAGGACGGGATGAGCATCTTTCCGACAGTCGGGTTTGCGGGTGTTCGTGTTTCGGGTGAGATTAAAACACAGACCGAGGTGAGGCTCTCAGCCGTTATTAACAGAGGGCCCGAGTGGCATTTGGCAACACTGGGGAGTCCTCCACAGGCCATTGGGGTGCGGAGCACCAGCCTAAAGCAGTCCGAGGCCGGCAGTGAGGCGATCGGGAGGGACTCGGCTCTCACTCCCTGTCTGTGCCATCTGGGGACAGTCGCCCCCCTCCTGGTCCGCAGCCCGTTGTGTGCGCACCCCCTGTGCCTGCACCTGCGGGCTCCGAGAGTGGGATTTGTTTCTGGGATGCCTGCGAGGGCACAGCCCAGACCCCAGCGCAGAGAAAACCCCCAATTGGCAAGCTGAGCCCAGATAGGCCGCGCCGATATTGAACGAAATGGGACCCAAAATCTGCCCGCCGCGGGCACAGAGCATCCGTTCGCTAGGAGCTGAGACAAGGAGATTTATGATCCAATCTTCCCGATTCTGCGACGTCCCTCTCCCGCCGGTGTCCTGTCCCCCCCCACCCTCCCTCTGCACCCGCCTCACCTTCCCGGGGCGCGCACCGTCCCCCAGTCGCCCTGGCCGTGGCAGTGATAAATGTCCTGTGACCAGTTACCTCGCATTTCACCGGGAAGCACCCGATGACCGCTCACTCACAAGGCCACACGGGCACGGCTGTCACACCGGGAGTCATTATCATGTAATTGCTCAGTTGTTTGTCCCTTAGCACTCACACGATTAAGATGTCTCTGGCCACATAGGAATTCCCCAGGGGCCCGGTGGTTTCTGGGAAACGAGGAAGGTTGCCGCCCGTCCTCTCGCTCACGGATAAAGGAGAGCTATGGTGCTGGCTTGCCCGTAATCCCCCAACCCGGGAAGGAGCAGACGCAGATTCCGTTAATGGGATTCCCGCGCAGCCAGCGAGGCCCCGATGAGAACCCTCCGCTGGGCCTGGGGGAAGGCCTTCTCTGTTGCACCCGGAACAGGAAATGTCCCCTATGGGAATGCACACTGTGCGTGTCACAGAGGACACGGGGTTTTCATCTCCAGGATCTCCCTCAGCCATTGCACACAGGACGTTTGTTTTCGCACATTATTCTCCCTTTAAAACTTTAATATATATATATATATATATATTGATTTTTTTACAGAGAGGAAGGGAGAGAGGTAGTCAGAAACATCGATGAGAGAGAGAGAGAGAGAGAGAGAGAGAGAGAGAGAGAGAGACAGACATCGATTAGCTGCCTCCTGCACACCTCCTACTGGAGATGTGCCCACAACCAAGGTACATGCCTTTGACCAGAATCGAACCTGGGACCTTTCAGTCCGCAGGCCAACGCTCTATCCACTGAGCCAAACCGGTTTCAGCTCCCTTTAAAAGTTAATATTCACTCACTCCTGCCACTGTGTGGTCTCGTTTTCAAAGGCCTTGTTTAGTGAAAGCACCCCTCAACTTTATTATTCAAACACCCATTAAAGAGATCATCCAAAGCCCTTGTGTGCAGATATGCATAACCCATAACCCATGGACACAGACCATAGGGGGTGAAGGCCTGGTGTGAAGGGGTTGGGGGCAGGGAGGGGACTACCAGGAGTCAATGGGGAGAAAGGGGGACATATGTAATACTTGCAACAATAAAGCTTTCTTTAAAAAAAAAAAAAGGGAAAAGGAAAAGAAATATAAAATCAGAAGAAAAAAAAAAAGCAGCTGTATGTCCCACCACTGTCCATGAGAAAGATTGTGTGAGTCACACATGCAATTTAAATTTTTCTAGTGGCCACATGAGAAGCAGCAAGAAGCAGGCAAAACGAATTTTTCTGATTCATTTACTTCAGAGAAGAAAGGAAAAGGAGAGAGAAACATCAATGATCAGAGAGAATCATTGATCGGCTGCCTCCTGCACGCCCTGCACTGGGGATGGAGGCTGCCGCTTCCTCTCCAAGGAACAGGGCGGCGGGCGGCTCGGTCCCGCGGCGTGGGTGCCCGGTTAGCACAGGCCATGCTGAGCCACGGGCCTGCGAGAACGCGTCGGCCAGCGGGCGGGATGTGTTTGTCCTAATTATGCTCCTGTTAGTACTGGGACATTAGAGATCGGGACATTTAAGGTTTCCTGGTTAACTCTCAAGTGTATTAGCATGTAAAATACATGCTCCCCACATCACAGCCAAAGTGCCTGTGGGCGTTCGTTGCTAATGTTGGCACGGGGTAACTTGCAGGCCGAGCTGCGGTCCGTTGCAGGTTGGTGTCGGGCTGGGTTTGGTTCGAACGTGCAGAATGAGAGTGTCTGTGTGACCATGAGCTTTTCCTGACCCCACTGCGGTTTAACCGGCGGGGGTGAGATCTTCCAGGTGAATCGTAGCAAAATCGAAACACGCTTGTTCCCATCACGTCCCAGAACATGTCCATGTCCAGATGTGTGGGCCCGGGAGCCGGCGGGAATGGGGAATCATCCAGAAGAGCTCCTTCTCCACGCTCCGCCTCACGCTTTATTGGAAACCAGCCCTTCTCACTTCCGGCATTGCTGTCGCACGTTCAAGTCGTTAAATGATGCTGGTCACAGAAGAGACCGGTCCCCGTCCTCCCGGCTGCAGCGGCTGCTCGCCGCTCCCGGCCCAGGGCCCCTGGGGACGCGCAGTGCCGAGGACCGCTCTGTTCTGAGCGGCACAGGGTGGGGGGACCCTGGGGCCTCCTTTCCCCAGGCGAGAAAGGAGTCGCTGGGTCCTGCGGCCCGTGGTCAGGGAGGTCAGCGTGCCTGCGGCCAGGGGCGGGGTGCCTGGCTCAGGGCCCGAGTCCCCCTTACCTGGCCTGGGAATCAGGCCTGCGGGCGGCCGGGGGGTGCTGGCTTCCGTGTGGCCCGGGGCACTCTGGGACATGCCAGTAAGGCTCACCTCCTCAGTGCCGGCTTCCACAAGCTCCCCGTCTGCCGTGTCCAAACCGCTGCGTTGGCATTTCTTTTTTTTATTATTATTAATTTTTTATACATATCTCCCCATTGCCCCCCCTCCCTCCCAGACATACCCCAACCCCCCAGTGTCTATGTTCATTGGTTATGCTTCTGTGCATGCATACAAGTCCTTTGATTGGTCTCTTATCTACCTCACCTAACTTTAATCTTCCTGCTGTAATTTCACAGTCTGTTTGAAGCTTTACTGCCTCTGTATCTATCCTTTTGTTCATCAGTTTATAATGTTCTTTATTATCCACCAATGAGGGAGATCATGTGGTGCTTCTTCTTCATTGACTGGCTTATTTCACTAAACATAATGCTCTCCAGTTCCAACCAGGTTGCTGCAAATGGTAATAATTCCTTCTTTTTAATGGCAGCATAGAATTCCATGGTGTGGATGTACCACAGTTTTCTGATCCACTCATCTGCTGACGGGCACCTAGGCTGTTTCCAAATTGTAGCTATTGTAAATTGTGCTGCTTGCGTTGGCATTTCTCACTCGTACATGCATGTGCACATGTGCACACCCATCCACATATGTGCATGCATCAGCGTGTGCACGAGTATTCACATGTGTGCGGTGTGTGCATGTGTGTGGGTACGTGTGACTGCCCCTAGAACGTGAGATTTTCCGCTACACAGGCTCCACCTCACTCAGCTTCTCCCCTCTTACACCCCTCCCCCCCTATTTTTCTATTGTAAACATGTTCGTTAATGGTGTCTTTGGAATTACTGTGGTTAGCATCATGGAGGAGCTATCTGGATTCTGGTTCTGACTATGACTGTTCGTCACTAAGTTATAATCCTTTTCTTCCACACACGTCCATTGGGCGCTGCTGTGCACGGGACCTCCTCAGGTGCAGGTCGGACCCTGATCCGGCCCGGGCCTCACGCCCTGGAGAAGGTGGTGAAGGACAGCATGGAAATATGTGAATAGCCAAGACCCCGTTAAAAGCCTGGCCCACGAGAGTTAAGACAGGGAACGCGTGCGGTGTTACTTTAAGTGAGGGGGGTACTTTAGCTGCGGTCTGCAGGCACAGCCAGGAAGGTCAGGCCAAGGGGTAGTCAGGCCCCGGCAGTGGGGAGCCCCTCAGAGTCCGCAGAGCAGAGGGGGCACGGTGATTCGCTCCTCAGCAGAGAGCTTGGCAGGGGAGAGGGGTGGCTTGAAGTGTCTCAATGCACTGAGGTTCTGCAGGGCACAGTTACGATGGGACGTGTGTGCATGGTCTTCTGCCGGGTAGGGAGAACGGTGTGAGAGGGAGGGAGGGTTAGGGACCCCAGATAATGCCTTACTGCACCCGCCCAAGCATCGCAGCTCCGGTCTGGGTGGTGGGAGGAAAGAGCAAGTGGGTGGGCAGGCGTTGGGGTCCAGGTGAGGTAGGGTTGAGGTTGCTGATGGTTTCTTTCCGGAGGTGCAGTAAAGGGAGGGGTCACCGTCTTCCTAAACTGGACAGAGCCACGTAAACATTTTTAAGGACCAGCCCCTCCGAAGGTCAGATCTATAGACACATCAGCGACCCCACCCAGGGCACCCCCTTCCCGCTCACGGGACAAGTGGCCACGCCTGCAGACACTTTTCCTACTACAGCTGTGTGCAGGCAGAGCTCAGGCCTGAGGCTGAACATCCCACAATGCACCGGGCAGTCCCTCAACCAAGAGTCATCTGGCCTGCCCTAACCGGTTTGGCTCAGTGGATGGAGCATCGGCCTGTGGACTGAAGGGTCCCAGGTTCAATTCTGTTCAAGGGCATGTACCTGGGTTGCAGGTACATCCCCAGTAGGGGGCGTGCAGGAGGCAGCTGATCCATGTCTCTCTCTCATCGATGTTTCTGGCTCTCTATCCCTCTCCCTTCCTCTCTGTAAAAAATCAATAAAATATATATTTAAAAAAAGTCACTTGGCCTCCCAAGGGCTCTAGTGCCTAGGCTGAGAAACCCCGAAACCCATCCACCCACAATCAGGGTTCTGGTGACGACACCGGGATGGGAGATTTGAATTCCACACCAAGACCAAGTGTTCTCCAGGCCTCGGTTTTCCAGGGTCTGTCGGGTGAAGACAGTAAATTCCCACAGTCCTCTCCTCGAGGGGTCCTCTCCTGTCCCAGCTCTGAGGGGGTGCTGCATTGTGAACTCGGCACTGTGAGGCAGTAGCGGGGTGCAGGGGGTTGTGGGGGCAGGGGGTAGGGTATGTGTGTTATTAGAGTAGCAGGAAACATTTGAAGGATTTTGTATCTTTTGACACTATTGCAGCCACATTTTTGAATTGTGTTGCAGAGATACTTACCATAAAATTCGCCTGCAGTGAGGTACAAAGTAAGCTTTTATTTTAAGCCGAAAGCAGTGGGTGGGTGAACATGAGACTCGGGGGGCAGGGGGCGGGGAGGTGCCACCTTTTCACCCTGAGGGATGCTGAGAGGAGGACTCAGGCAGCAGGAAAGCGAGCAGAGGCACCGGGGAAGGCCAGGCCTCGCCCAGCATGGAGCACCCACCCCATGCCGTGCTCTGCACCAGGCTCCTGTTTGCACCCTCCCCTGGAACAGGGTACCCCCTCCTGGAAGTTATGCCTCGAAACACAGAAAACAAGGAAGCCTTCCCTGTAATCAGCACCAGGAACACTCCCTACAATGGAAGAGAGGTTAATAGAAAACAAAAAACAGCCTCAAAATGGCTTCATTGAGTCCTTCACTGGGAAGAAGCTCATGCTGGTAGTTTAAAGCACTTAACCAGCAGTGAATATCCAAGGCAGGCATTGGCAGTCATCGAGGGCTAGGACCTGTGGGTGGTGACCTGTTTTCTGATGGTCTCAGGCTCTACAGCAGTGACCCACAGGTGGAGAACCACTAGCAGGGTCACCTAAGACCATCAGAAAACACAGATATTTACATGACGATTCACCGCAACACGAGGAGCTGTATGAAATGGTCGCAGCATTAGAAAGGTTGAGAACCCCTGGACTAGGTGAAGGCAGACATTAGCTGGCAGAGGATCACTCCACCAGCAGGCCAGCCCCCAGTAAACAAGAGGCGAATGAGAAATGCAGAATTGTCCCGCCCGGCGTGGCTCAGTGGTTGAGGTCCACCCAGGCACCAGGCGGTCACGGTTCAATTCCTGGCCAGGGCACAGCCCTGGGTTGTAGCCTCCATCCCCAGTAGGGGAGGTGCAGGTGGCAGCTGATCAATGGTTCTCCCTGACCATTGATGCCTCTCTCTCTCTCTCTCCCTCTCCCTCTCCCTTCCTCTCTGAAATCTGGAAAAATGTATTTAAAGATGCAGAACTGCATCCTGGTTGTGGGTCCCCATCAGCTGGTCGGTCCCCATCAGCTGGTCGGTCCCCATCACCTGGTTGGTCCCCATGACCTAGTTGGTCTTGATGGAAGACCTGCTCGCCGCGTCCAGTGGAAGGGCCAGCGGCCAGCTCAGGTCTCCAGCTGCGAGGTGCTGGGAGGGGGTGAAGCTGAGACTCCCTCAGCCGCGATATGCCGCTGGCAAGAAAAGGAGAATTTTTTTCATTTTTAGCCTTTACCGCCTAAAAGTTGCAGACGATTCTCTGCATGGATACATTGTGTGAGAAAACCCACCAGACACACCCCGAGCCACATCCATGATAAAATGCTAACGCTGACGAACGTGCGATTTTCTTTGTTTAGAAAAGTCTTAGTTCTCTCTCCGGCCCGGTCCCTCTCAACCTCCCCTGCGCCCCATATAGACCATCAAACAGGTTAAAATAGCTTGAATCTCGCCTGTGGACTGAGAGGTCCCGGGTTGGATTCCGGTCAAAGGGCATGTATGCTGGTTGCGGGCACCTCCCCAGTTGGGGGGGCGTGCAGGAGGCGGCTGATCAATGTCTCTCATCCATGTTTCTAGCTCTCTATCCCTCTCCCTTCCTCTCTGTAAAAAATCAATAAAATATATTTTAAAAAAATAGCTTGAATCTCACCAGTGGGCTGTGGTCAGTGTCTCCAACGAGAAGAACAGACCTCTGACGCCGTGGAGTGGCGTCGGCTGTCAGAACCACCTTCCCCCAGACATTTCTCTCGCTCGCTGAAGGGAAAAGGGCTTTTCCCCTTTAAGGAGCGGCCTCCGTTTCTTTCCCAGCCTCCGTGGGCCATCATCACGCAGGTCCTTCTGAAGGATGCTACCTCTCCCCGCCGTTTCCGGGTGGAGAGAGATGGGGTAGAGTCCCCAGGCTGCCTGCTCGCAGGGCCCCTGGTTCTTAGAGCAGCAGGACCATCTGCTGGAGGCGCTGGTGCCTGATGCCTCCCTGGGCAAAATCAGGGGCTGGAGTGAGGCGTGTTTATTCTAGATGCATCCTGGGTCGGAGCAGCCTCTGCAGCCTGAGCAGCCCCGCGCCTTGGGATTCAGCGTCAGGGCCGGGTGTGATGCCCAATGGTCCCTCCGCTGGATTTGAAACCTGGCGGGAGAGTTAGACGTCACTGGATTGGGACTTTCCAAGTTGTGGGCGGTGTAGACAGTGGTACCTCGAGATACGAGTTTAATTCGTTCCGTAACCTTGAGGCGTGGGAAACTATGAGACGCTCGAGTCGCGGTAAACTGGTGGGTCGTGTGCAGCCGGCCGATCCGCGCGATGACTCCTCTCTCAACTGTTGCTCGTATTTCAAAGCAAAAATCGCTCGCTCGACGGCTCGTATCTCAAACATCTCGTATCATGAAATTAGATGCAGCCGCACAGAAGAAGAGCGGAGCCTCTCCTGCGATCCTCACAATAGGGAAGCCGTGTCTTCCTGCTGTGGGACGTGTTCACAGATTCTTCATGGACTTTTGCACATTGGCGTGTGTCTGCTGTGTCGCTGGTTGGGCACACTGATTCTGAGTGACTTTTAAGACCCCGCGCCTGCTTCTCAACACGTAAGCACAGTCTTTAAACAAACAGCGTTGAAGTAACAACAAACAATTGCTTTTAAACCCTTTTCCTCCTTCCAGACGAGGGCAGACAGACAAAATGCTCGTGGGCTCATTTTTTTGTTTCTGGATTCTTCAAGGAGGCCGGCACCGTGTCAGGGCAGTGGGCCCGGTCAGAGGAAATCAGCCCTGTCAGCTCTCGAAGAACCTCTCGAAAGAGTCATTTATTGAGTGGGGAATGGAGACAGCTGAGTTAGGGCAGGATTTCTGGTTCCTAATAACGTATAAATGTCTCCTATTTGTCAGCGTAGAGCCCTGTGAAATCTATTTATTTGAAACTCGCTGAAGATATAATTTCATTTGTACTTAAGTATTTACTTGTCTGTAGCAGGTAGGTGGAGGTTGGGATATACTTAGGTTTTGCTTAATCAAATAGTCACTGTTTGTTTTTTTTCAAATCATGATTTTTTTTTTTAATGCGAAAAGGTCACATAAAATGAATTAACTTTTGTAAGATTTTGTCTCTTCTTCGGGCCTGTTGAGTTATACCAGCCTCTTAGCCTTCTTCTTATCCTTACTTTTTAAGCTTTTTATTTATTTATTTTTTTAAATATGTTTTTATTGATTTAGGAGAGGCAGGGAGAGGGAGACAGAAACATCATGGATGAGAAACAATCACTGATCAGCTGCCTCCTGTACGCCCCCCACTGGGGATCGAGCACACAACCCAGGCATAGGTCCTTACTGGGAATCCCATTGTGACCTCCTGATTCACACGAGTACATAGGTTGACGTTCAACCACTGAGCCTCACTGGCCAGACAACTTTTTATTTTTTGATTTTGAGAGAGCGAGAGAGAATGAGAGAGAGAAAAACATCCATGTGTTGTTCCACTTACTCATGCATTCATTGGTTGCTTCTTGCATGTGCCCTGATGGCGGCGGGTGGGGGGGGTGGGGGGTGGAGGGGGGTATGGAACTCTTTCAACCTTGGCATATGGGGATGGAGCTCTAATAGCCGAGCCACCCAGCCAGGGCACTCTTAACCTTTCACCCAGGATGTTATTTAATAATAAAGAGATTTTAAATGTCTAAGTATAACTGTTAAGTCATTTTTTTCTGGTTGGGAAAGACCGATGAAAACACAGATGCTTGTAGTCACTGACTTCAGTGGGATTCCCGCCCCAGCCTGGCATCGTTGCTTTCCTCTGATTGCCACCGGAGCGGGGAGACCTGAATGGTGGGGGTCTTTCCTGAAACACTGGGCCTCCGCCGCAACCCGGCCAGGCACACACCTCCTTCTCAGTCCCGAAGGGCAGGGTTACGCTTGCCTTGTTCTCTCAAGAGGCTTCTGCAGCGCAGGGACGTGGGGACAAGGATGCTCGGGAGTTTTCCACACCGCCCTGCATTCCGCCGGCCCGGAGTCTCCGGAGTGATGAGAGAGACACAGAGTGGATGAGGTGACACGGTCACGGTCCCCAGCAAGCCGGCTGCTGGTTAGATCAGCTTCTGCGATGAGCGGATGAGATGGTGGGTCCATGCAAAGACCCACAGGGTCGTCTACTGGGCAGTTCCGAGAAAGGAAGGTGGCGTCGTGGGGAATGGAAAACAGTGCAAGCGTTTCGTGTCGTTACTTTGCACTTAGAGTGGGCGGGGGGGGGGCGGCCGGGAGTGAGCACCCAGGAGGGGAGTCCACCCCGCGGTTCTGTTTCCTCGCCGGACACTGCGGTTACCAGCAGGTGAGACCATCCCCCCCTGGATGTGTTGGGTAGGTGTCAGCCCTTCTGACAATGCCTGTCTTCCATGGACACTCTCTCCTCCTTCTTCCCCAGTAAGTTCTTTTTTTTTTTAAATATATTTTTTTATTTTATTTTATTTTATTTAAAATATATTTTATTGATTTTTCACAGAGAGGAAGGGAGAGGGATAGAGAGTTAGAAACATCAATGAGAGAGACATCGGTCAGCCGCCTCCTGCACGGCCCCTACTGGGGATGCGCCTGCAACCAAGGTACATGCCCCCAACTGGAATCGAACCTGGGACCTTTCAGTCCGCAAGCTGACGCTCTATCCACTGAGCCAAACCAGTCTCGGCCCCAGTAAGTTCTTGAAACAGGACTGCGTGGAGGTAGCGAAGAAGAAGAGGAGTCATAACAGCTCCTCTTTCTGAACCGCAGGCAAAGGTCAAGGCCGGGGCAAGAGCCCACCCATCGCGCCTCACCCGCCCATGGCTCCTCACCCGCCCTGACGGTGTCCACAGAGGCCCTGGTCTGAGATGATTTGACTGTCAATAGGCAATCACGCCAGTCAATGTCCATTTCATTTGTGAAGAAAACCACCATCGAGCAAATTTCATTATAAAACCCAGAAATCGATACACATTTGTGCCGGCGCACTTTAAATAATGAATGAGCCCTTCTCTGCCCCCGAAAGCACGTCTTCAGGTAGTGGGTCTTGTCTGAAAGAAACCAGGAGCCATATTTCATTTTTCTGTGCATGATAGTATCATCGCCACGGGGACAGTGATGTTAAGAAACGACTTGGCGTTTGCTTTGTTTCGATGCCGGTTTCGGTGCCTATACAGGTTGAGAGTGACCCGGGTACAAACGAGGCAGATGGCCCGGCCGGTGTGGCTGGGTGGTTGAGCGTCAACCTGTGGATCAGGAGGAAGCAAAGTAGGTTGTCCTGGAGCTATGATTATTAGCTTTTTTCCCCTCCACCCAGAGGTAAAGATACACAGGCACATGCCTGCTGAGTACACGCTCAAATGCCTACTGGGTGTTGGGTATAGAAAGAAAACGGTGAGTAAATCTAATACAGTGGTACCTCAAGATACGAGTGCCCTAACATAGGAGATTTTTGAGATATGAGCCGTCGAGCGAGCGATTTTTGCTTTGAAATACGAGCAACATTTGAGATAAGAGTCATCGTGCGGATCAGCCGGCTGCACACGACCCACCAGTTTACCGCGACTCGAGCGTCTCATAGTTTCCCACGCCTCAAGGTCACGGAACGAATTAAACTCGTATCTTGATGTACCACTGTATAGGCCTCCCACCCGTGCAGCCTGAAGTCTGTAGGGGAGACCAGTCATGGACCAATAGCCAACTACACGTGTGAAGATAAACTGAAAGGTGGCTGGTGGTGACGGGTTGGTGATGGGAATGTCATTGGTCTCCTGGGAGGGGAGTGTGGCTTCTGGGGGCTGAGGAGGGGACATGGATGGGAACTGTGTGTCTCGGGGATCTGGGCAGAGTTCCCAGGAGGCGAAGAGTCCCACCAAGGTCAGGAGGGAACTTAGGGGAGCAGAATTACAGAACGACCTTGGACATGCAGGGGGTGGGCGTGTGGCCACAGTGAGGAGGAGACATCGCCCAGTTGGTCAGTTTTCCATGGTGGAGTCAAGGGCAGACGAGAATACAAGACTGAGAATGTGTAACTGGGTGCTACGCCATAAGCTGTTTCGAAGACGATGAAACTTCAGAAACGTGTGTTTTAGAATCAAACAGTCTGGGGTGTGCATGTTTTTTAAGAAGAGATTGCGAACAGGTAGCTAGTGTTGAAGAACTTTCCTTTCAAAGGTAAGTCTAATGCCTGTTTTGGCACACGTGTAGAATTCCCTGACCGGTAAATTGGCTTCAATAGCTGGTGGCGTATCGCTGATAAGTGCCATCCCGTCCTCTGTAAAGCTGACACGGGCTTAGAGGTGGGAACGTAGGATGCTTTCCTCTGATGGAAGGCAGGGCAAAAGCGCGGGCACCAGGACCCAGGGCCGTCCCAGGTGCCAGGCTCTCCCCCCACCCTCCATCCTCCCACCCCTCTCTCATCCTGGCCGTGGTCCTTCGCCAGGTCCACCCTTTCGGAGTGGCTTCTCAAGGGCCCAGAGCAACCCCCATTGTGCTCATCGGTGAGGCCCCAGAGGTGACACCTGCTTTCTATCTTTAGGGCAGCGGGAAGCGTAGCTGCGACAGGTGGGAGGTGAGGAGCATCTGGTGGAGGCGCTGACGTCTCGGGTGTCAACGTTTAGAGCCATGAGCAGGCTTTGGGCTCAGCGCCCCTTGGTTTACACAGTGCTCCCAGACCCGGGAGCGCCAATCTCTATTCATGTCTTTTTAAAAATATATATATATATATATATATATATTATTGATTTTTTACAAAGAGGAAAGGAGAGGGATAGAAAGTTAGAAACATCCATGAGAGAGAGACATCGATCAGCCGCCTCCTGCACGCCCCCCACTGGGGATGTGCCCGCAACCAAGGTCCATGCCCTTGACCGGAATGGAACCTGGGACCTTTCAGTCCGCAGGCCGACGCTCTCTCCACTGAGCCACACCCGTCTCGGCTCCATTCATTTCTTGAGGCCGGGGGCACCCGGTTCATGCCCCAGCCGGGCCTGGGTGCGGGGGCTGGTCGCGTGCAGCCAAGTTCCAGGTTCTACCTCTAGCCCGAGGGGAGCAGCCATAGGGAAGGAGAGGAGATTTCTGTTCCCACCGGGTCCTGGCTCCACCTCTGCCCTTCATGTGGCCCCAAAACGCAGGGAGACGGCTGGATGGTTGGCAGCTCCAGACCCCCGTGAGCAAAAGAGTCCTGGGCACACGGGGGGCCCGTTCTCTCCGGGAATTAAACTTGATTTCTTTGATTTCAATGCGCTTTCATGTGCACCTCTGTCGGCTGGAGGGAAAGGCGTTTCTTGGCTTGGCTTTGTGGGAGGCCGCTGTGTGGGTCACGCACTAGGGGCTCCCGGTCATTGCGCTCCCTTTCGGGGCATGGCGTCGAGTTCCCGGCTGCCCGTGAAGTGCCAGGGAAGGCGCCTCTCTCAGGCCTCGGCGGTTCCCTCCGCCCGCGTTCCGGCGCGCTGCCTCGGAACAGGCTCTCATGTTGGCCCCGACCGGCCATAAAAGTCCATAAAAAGATGGCTTTGTGTTGGTTTTAATTACCACACAGTCATTTATAACAGCTTTGTTTATTTACTCAACTCAGGATTATTATTCACATTTCAGATTCATGTAAGCATCATTTTTTATGGTTGTTTGGAGCCGGATCCCAAGCCATCAAATATTTCCCAATAAAAGATGGCATTTCCCACCCTTGCAAAAGATTTAAATCTTTTTTTAAAAAATATATGTTATTGATTTTTATTTTTTTTTTACAGAGAGGAAGGGAGAGGGATAGAGAGTTAGAAACCTCAATGAGAAAGAAACATGGATCAGCTGCCTCCAGCATGCCCCCTACTGGGGATGTGCCCGCAGCCAAGGTACGTGCCCTTGACCGGAATCGAACCTGGGACCCTTCAGTCTGCAGGCTGATGCTCTATCCACCGAGCCAAACTGGTTTTGGCTTAAAATCTTAACTGGATCCGCTCTGCCGAATCCATACCACCCTGCTCTCTCCTCCCCTGGGGAAGTTCCTTCCCACATCTAACTCCTCTCAGGCCCTCTCTCCCCTTCCTTCCACCCGTCCCCACTGTGGCTGTCACCACGGGGACATGAGGTAAGTGAGGAGACTTGGGGGTCACCACTTGCTTTTGGACAAGTGCGACCCACTCATTTCTCATTCCGTGCCGTCACTCATAATGCTTGCTCCACCCCCCGCCCCCACCCCAACCCTAGGTCTGTCCTGTAGTCCCAGCCCAGCGGCCACAACAAAGCGCCATCTACTGGTTGCTCTGCCAGCAGACAGTGACTTCTGGGTGATGGAGGCGCCAAGGCCAAGGTCCCTGCAGGTGGGGTTCCCAGGGGGACCCTCTTGGCTTGCACTGGCAGACGGCCACCTCCGCCGTGTCCTCCCATGTCTGCAAGGGTGCGCCCTGGCCTCCTTCTCATCCCACAACCTCACTGATCCCATCACGGGCGCCCCTCCCACGAATACCGTGAAATTGGGGCTCAGGGCTTCACCAGGTGAAATTGGGGAGCACAAACATTCAGTCCAGAACGGACTCTCTCGCACTCTTGTCATTCCTTTGCACCCCCCAACCCTGCTCCAATGGAAGTCGAGCTCAAATCACAGCTTGTCGGTTCCCCCATATCTTCTCTTTGGGAATCACCGGCCTAAGTTAACCCGATGGACTGAGTCTGGAGGCCGCATCAGAGTCTCCAAGTAGCCAAGGACCGATTGGCACGAGGGGTGCTGGAGACCACAGCGAGCTTGGCGATGCTCCGGGCAATGGCTTGAGCCCCTGGCACCTCCTCACCTTTGGCACAGCCAGAAAGAAACGCGGCGAACTGGCTGATGATTTCCGTTTCTGTCCGTCCACAAAGGCCTCCGCCCCAAACCCTCTGTGAAACCGCTGGCCGGACCTGTTCCTTGCCTCTCTGAGCCGCCAGCAGGGGCCCTCTGCAGGGGTGACCTCTCTCTCTGCAGCAGCGCCCCGTCTGACACGCCTCATGCCCATCCTCTCTCTGGAAAGGTGTCCGTGTGCGCTCGGATCCTGCGGGTCTCTCTCCTCTCCTCTCCGGGAACGGAGTGCTGTGCTTGACACCGCGGATGGGAGTGAATATCTGTGTTTCCTGATGGTCTGAGGCTCTACAGCAGCGGTTCTCAACGTGTGGGTGGAGGCCCACGGGATGAAAACTGCTAGCAAGGCCGCCTAAGACCATCAGAAAACAGATATTTACACGATGATTCATTAACAGTAGCAAAATTACAGTAATAAAGTAGCAATGAAAATAATTTTATGATTGGGGGTCACCACCACATGAGGAACTGTATTAAAAGGTCACAGCATTAACAAAGGTTGAGAACCACTGCTCTAGAGGAAGGCTCCCGCCTGGCCCCCCAGTATCGCCAACTTAATGCTTTCCTTGTCTCTCTTTTCATTGGCGTGCGGCCTCCTCCAGAACCAGAACCCTGAACCCGGAACCCTGAACCACGCGGGACGTGAAAGAGGGTCCCACAGGTGTGATCCTATGTGGGGCTCTGTCACGGATCTGGTCAAATTCACGGACGAGGTCCTGGGAATATTTGTCAGAGGAGGAAGCACAGGACTGAGAGCAACCCCGTCCTACTCAGAGCAGACGCCAGTGAAGCGGCAGGTGCTCAGGGTGACTGCCGGGGTTCCACCTCCTGCCACCGGTGAACGTCCCCACCTCCACCTCCACCTCCTTCAGAAGACGGGGCCCCTGGCCCTGTGACCGGGCCTCATGAACGGTGTCAGACGGTGGGGATCTCTGAGGCAGCCAAGCCTAGATTTCACTTCACCTCTCAGTCCTTGGCCGACCTTTATCTGGAGTGTGCTATTAAGTCCTTCAGATTGTCTTCTCTCAGGGAGACATAAAGAGAGCCACTCCATAGTGACCTATGAAAATACAAGTGTTTTATAAAGAAGTCATCAAACAGAGTGTAATTCCACAACGAATAATCCTCTTCGCCATGGCTCTGTTTAACAAACATTGACAGAATTCTTCCTTCGTGTCAGACCATGTTATGAAGACTTCTTACCTGTGAACTTGCTTTAATGCGTCTGACACTTCTGGGTAGCTGCGACCCTCACAAAGAAACCGGGGCCCAGAGTGGTGAGTGAATTATCTCCGATCACGCCGGAGCATAAACGGCTGAGCCAACAAAACCGGCCCGGCTGGCTCGATAGCGTGCACTCCTGACCCCTTTCCTCTGCTTCTTCCATTATCGTCCGTGCACTTGACTCTCCGAAGACGTCTGTGTCCGTGGGGGGAGGTTGATGTTGTTTTAATTGTCCGGGGGCTCCAGGGAGGCCCTGCCTCAGAGACAGATAGGAAACCTGTTTGGCGGATTTTGCAGGTTTCTCTGCAGCTGAGGTTTTTTTTTTGACATTTCATTGCAATTAGGAAGCCAGTGGGTGGTAAAATATAGACAGATTAGCAATGCTTAATAGATGGCTCCAAACTCTGAAGTTGATACCCTGAGAGCATCAAACGGGAACCTCAAAGCACATGGGAACCCTTGTCCACCTGTGGGATCGCCCCAGCCCAGCTGACCAGACACTCACTGTCTTGTTTTAATTTTTATTAATTAAAAATTAGTATTATTCTATTAATTTTTTTACAGAGAGGAAGAGAGAGGGATAGAGAATTAGAAACATCGATGAGAGAGAGACATGGATCAGCTGCTTCCTGCACGCTCCACACTGGAGATGTGCCTGCAACCGAGGTACATGCCCTTGACCGGAATCGAACCTGGGACCTTTCAGTCTGCAGGCCGATGCTCTATCCACTGAGCCAAACCGGTTTCGGCGACACTCACTGTCTTGGTTCAGTTTCGTATAATCCAGCGTGAAAGGCGTAAGATACCCAAGGACACAGAGACTGCTCCCCTGTGCCTATTCAGCCGAACGGCTGGGCCCTGCCTCTTGGCACCAGCTGCAGTGTGCCTTCATGTCCCACTCACCCCGTCTTCATCCTGCAGCTCCGGCCGGATGGAGTGGGAGCCTGTGAGCATCAAGGACAGGAACAGGAGTGCCCGTGTGGTGAAGATTTTATCTGCAGGGCAATTCCAGGGTAATTAACACTGTGGCACTGGTGAAATATGGTCTTTGCACCTCTTCCTGGCAGCTGTTTTTTAAGTCAGAGGCAGAGAAGAGATTCAATAGTAAATAATGATCTATTTATCGAACTTGTTCTTTCATCTCATACTGGTGGACTCTTTTATTTGTCTCACAAACCACAGTTGATTTAACAAGGAAAAGTAGCAGTATGTTTGACAAGCACGCTAAAAAAAAAAAACACGCTGGTTTGCAGTGATTTTACGTTCCATACTTGGACTTTTTACATTAGAGATAAATCACTACTAACGGGTGCGCAAAGCAGCCCAGGCCAGTGTGGCGCAGTGGGTGAGCATCATCCCATGCTCTGAGAGGCCCCCTGTTCGATTTCCACTCAGGGCCCATGCCCAGGTTGCAGGCTCAATCCCCGGGAGGGGGCGTGCAGGAGGCAGCTCACAATGTTTCCCTCTCAGGGATGATTCTTTTTCTCCCTCTCCCTTCCTCGATCTCTAAAAGCAATAAATATGTTTTTAAAAAAATAAAAAAATAAATGTGTGCAGAATGGAAGGTGTTTCAATATGAAAACAGAGTACTTATTTTTCCCCAAAGTGTTCAATAAAACTTGTTAAGTAAAAAAAAAACATTTATATATATACTAGAGGCCTGGTGCACGAAATTTGTGCATGGGGGAGGGGAGTTCCCGTCAGCCCAGCCTGCACCCTCTTGTTATCCAGAACCCCTCTCGCAATCCAGGACCATTGGTTCCTGCCTGCCTGCCTGATCGCCCCTAACCATTCTCCTGCCTGCCTGATCTCCCCTAACTGCTCACTTGGCTGCCTGACCGCCCCTAACCACCTCTGTCTCAGCCCCCCCACCACAGCGGTTTCATCCAGAAGGACATCCGGAATGAAGTCTGGAAGGTCTTCTGGTTGTCCAGTCTAATTAGCATATTATGCTTTTATTATTATTATATCTTATATAATAAAGAGCTAATATGCAAATGGACATCATGCCCTCGCACCCTTATGCCAGGGACAGAGGATCTGAAGCCAGGCCGGGGGACCTGAGGCTGCACACTCACTCACCCTGTGGGGCTTGATGGGGTGGGGCCAACCATGTCTGGGTCTTGCATGATTTTGAGGTGCGTGCAGGTGGGTGGGGACTTGACTCTGGATTCCCTGGTGTGCCCCAGACTCATACATTTTACTAATTTTCTTTCATCTCTGATACTTCTATTATAGAGAAAAGGCAAATAGCAATATTAAATATTTCCTCTAATTAATTCCCTTTTAATGTGCATGAATTTTGTGCAACTGGGCCACTAGAGTGTGTGTGTGTGTGTGTGTGTGTGTGCATGTATATATATATATATATATATATATATATATAGAGAGAGAGAGAGAGAGAGAGAGAGAGAGAGAGAGAAGCATTCTCAATCTGTTACAAGTGATTTTCTTTCAAAAACAAATTAACTGATTCATCTCATACCGATTTACATAAATGTGAGTTAGACTTCCCTAGTCGAGGTGTTAGCTGCCTGCAGCCATTGGTCAAATGTGGTTTTCCACTTCTTTCTGTGTTGCCCGCTAACTAAGAACAGTCTTTATACTTTTATATGTTTGGGGGAAAATCAGGAGAGTAATAATACCTAATGACATTTATCTGACATTCAGACTTCAGTGTCCATAAACCAAGCTTTATTGGCACACAGCCGTCTTGTCTGGCTCAATAGCGTCCACTCTACTTCGTGACAGTAGAGCCGAGACGTGCTGAGACAGAGCTCCTGCCCTCGAGGCTTAAAACACTGATCTTTGGCTCTTTTCAAAAAGGTCCACAGACCTCGGCCCTTGGCCAGTCAAGGATATATGACATCAGATGTAATAATAAGGCTGTGATAGGTACTAATAAGACGTTATTTCTCCTGCCACTAATACAACTGCAGTGCAGATGTAATGAGCCCCATTTTACAGATCGGCACACTGAGGCACTGGTGATGTAGTCATTTTCTCATCTGGCGCTGGGTTTTGGAGACAGTCTTGAGCTAGAACAACTTGTCATCTGTATGACTAGAATGTAGACCTATGAGAAACGACTTTGTAAGTTTTTTTGTACACGGGGTTCATATCTTCTCTTACCATCCATGAATAGATGGGAATACGATTGGGTTGATGGATGCTTGACGTTAAAGCAGCCACTCAGATGCATGACCCCTGACCCGCCTGTGCGTTCCCAGCCAACTACAGGGGGCAGCGGGAGCCCCACTTTGATAGGTGGGGTCGTTTTCCGTGTCTACTTAAGTCCTGTTTTTCTCCGCTGTGTATAAACACGATTCAGAGCGGTCCAGCTTTCATTTGGAGAGCTCTCCCCTGACAGTCTTGTAGAATCTGCCTGTGGGACCTGTCCGTGGAAATTCTTGCTGCTCATTCAATTTTTGTAAGAAATAAATTGGCAAAGCTGTGGCTGTTCCGAGTAAGAGCTCTCCAGCGAAGTTTATGGGAGGAAGCGTGACGGTTTTGATGTGTTTTATCAGTCTGAGATCCTCTCCCCTGCTGAATCAGAGGGTCGGGGTGAATGGTAGTGTATTAGGATGTAGCCAGGATGGGCTTTGTGTGTTATTAAGAAATTGGAGACCCAGTGCTTGAAATTCATGCACGGGGGTGGGGATTGGGGGGGAGGAGCAGAGGAAGGGGGATGTCCCTCAGCCCAACCTGCACCTCTCCAATCTGGGATCCATCTCACAATCTGGGACTGCTGGCTCCCAACTGCTCACCTTCCTTCCTTCCTGATTGCTCCCCAATGCTCATGCCTGCCAGCCTGATCACCCCCTAACCACTCCCCTGCCAGCCTGGTTTCTCCTAACTACCCTTCCCTGCAGGCTTGTGTTCCCCCAACTTTCCTCCTCTGCTGGCTTGGTCATCCCTGACTGCCCTCCCCTCCAGGCTTGATCGCTCCCAACTGCCCTCCCTTGCAGGCCTGGTCCCTGCCAACTACCCTCCCCTGCTGGCTATCTTGTGGTGGCCATCTTGTATCCACATGGTGGCAGGATCTTTTGACCACATGGGGGCAGCCATCTTGTGTGTTGGAGTGATGGTCAGTCTGCATATTACTCTTTTATTAGATAAGATAGAGGCCTGGTGCATGGGTAGGGGCCAGCTAGTTTGCCCTGAAGGGTGTCCTGGATCAGGGTTGGGGTTCCCTTGGGGTGTGGGGTGGCCGGGGCAAGGTGCCTGTGTTGATTTGCAGGCCAGCTACACCCCCTGGTGACCCAAGCAGAGGCCCTGTATCTGGGATTGATTTATTTCCTGTAATTGAAACTTTGTAGCTTTAAGCGGAGGCCAAGACCGGCCAGGGCTGCAGAAGCTTGGATTCCTCCATCACTGGGGACAACCCTAGCCTCCTGCTCTCTCCAGCTGTGTGGCTGCCAACATGTTCCTTGGGACTTATTTATTTATCTTCTATAATGGAAACTTTGTAGCCTTGAATGGAGATCTGGGCCCACCAGGGTGTGTGGAAAGCTTGGCTTCCTCCATCGCCAGGGAAACCCAAGCCTCCCTCCTGGCAGCTCCATGGCTGCAGCCATCTTGGTTGGGGGTTAATTTGCATGCTTGCTCCTGATTGGCTTGTGGGTGTGGCTTGAGGGCGTGGCTCGTGGATGTAGCAGAGTGGTGGTTAATTTGCATATTACTCTTTTATGAGACAGGAAGGATTTGGAGGAAGGGCCAGCTTTCAGGGGACTTTGTCTCCTCCTAACCAGGTAGGAGCTTCCTGAGATGCAGGGTTAAAGGCTGATGAAACACGTCAGTTAAGCCGAATTTGTTGGCACAAATGTTTTGACTCCTTGAGTTATGAAGGGACTGAGGCTGCGGTTAGTACTCGGTGTAAGTATGAGTTGCAGCCTCAGGTGCACCTCGTTATCCGGGCACTTGAAATGGCCACTCTCTGGACTTCCTGAGACACAGCGACAGACAGTGGTCTAGACAGCGGTCAGCAACCGGCGGTCCACAGGCCCCTGGTGGTCCGTGAGCTTCACATGGTTGGCAACCGCTGATCTAGACGCCACCTCCAGGGCAGCGCCTGTGTCTTCTGTACCTTCAGTGTCTAGGTTGATAAACAAACAGTATAGGGTGTCCCCCCAAAATATGTACACACTTTAGCAGGTGTTAACTCACTTAATTTTCACTCTCGCAGGTTTAACTGATCTGAAATAATGGGTGAAGTCACACTAAGCTTTGAACAAAGAATATCCCTCTTAAAGTCCACTGGACCTTTTTAATGGCAGAAAAGGAAGGCAGTTTCCGCATTCATTGCCCTCCCGCCCCCGTATTGTGTCATTCAGTCGATCTCCTCTTATGTTGGTATGTAAATGTCTTCCCGTGTTTTTAATCTGAGGGCGAGGGTGAGTCATCTCTCTGTTTGATATTCAATCATCTGATAAAGAGTTTCTGGTCTCGAGAATTCTCCCAGGAAGCAGCATGCCCGGGCGAGGAGATGCATAAACATGACTCGGTGATTGGGACGAAATGAGAGGATCCCGAGCAGAAATCGCTGCCGTAATTGAACAAATGCGCCTCGGCGGCATCCCGGGCCCTGGAGCCGCAGACAGGTTATTCGGGGTTAATGTCAAATGAATGTGCTTTAACTCCACCTTTTCCTCCCTTTTTGTCAATCAGCGCAAATGAATGGCGGATAATGGTTAGCATGCCATTAACGACAGACAGAGAAGAAAAGGCCAGAAAATATGGAAACGACCCTTCCGCTCTATTATGTCCTAATAAAGTTATAACAGCGTTGATACAGATTACAAGGATTTTCATAGTTTTCCCTAGGCTTTTCGACATGTGTTAATTCCATATAATTCATTCCGAGGAAATTAACAGATATCGTTATACATGAATTATACATTTCTGCAAAGAATATTCCCCAGTTGGCCAGGCTTACAAAGAGCATTTAAATACCCTGTTCCAGATGAAAATGCGTAGAGGTGAACACTTGCTTTTTTTTGCCATCACGACTGTGACTCTCCTCCAGGTGCCTGAAACTCTGCAATGTTGCGTAATGTACCCGTATCATTATTGTCTAAAAATAATCCAATGACTCGACCCACCGCTAAGCTTTATCAGCGCTACCCCCAGCCTCCTGCGGTGCAAGTTTTATTCTACACACTCCCCATGCATTGTTTTATTTAATCCGCCCATCAATCCTATTGAAGCAGCTTTTACAACCCGTAACAACCAGTAACCCCCGTGACTAGGTAGAGAAGGGACTTTTAAAGAAATTCAATGTTGTGTGTGTTTATGTGTTTTTAATTTAAATTTATTGAGGTGACATTGGTTGCTCGGATCGTGTAGGTTGCCAGTGGAGATTTCTATGATGAACGATCCGTATATCGCATTGTGTGCTCACCACCCAGAGTCGAATGATGTTCCGTCATCATATGTTTGGCCTCTTTGACTCTACCTTCCCTCTGGTAGCCACCATGCTGTGGTCTATGTCTGAGTTCCAGTTTTATATCCCGCATGTGCATGAAATCGTATGGTTCTCAGGGTTTTCCAACGGACTTATCTCACTTAGCAAGGTATTCTCAACGTCCACCTTCATCGCCAGTGGCAGTATTTCATCTTTCCTCAGGGCTGCGTAGTATTCCATGGTGTATATGTGCCAGATCTTCCTTACCCAGGTCTCTCTTGAAGGACGCTTGGGTTGTCTCCTTGTGTTGGCCAACACGAATAATGCTGGAATGAACATAGGGTGCATATGTCTTTGCAAATAAACGCTTTATAGTTCTTCAGGTAGATACGCTGAAGAGGGATGGCTGTGTCGTAGGGTAACTCCATTCTTAACTTTTGAAGGAACTGCCAGACCATTTTCCTTAGCGGCTGCCCCAGTTTGCATTCCCACCAGCAGGGAAGGAGGGTTCCGTTTTCTTCAAATCTCTCCAGCAGGTGTTATTATTGATGTTGTTGATAATAGCCATCGTAACGGGTGTGAGATGGTATCTCATTGTAGTTTTGATTCGCATTTCCCTAAGAGCTAGTGAAGTTAAACATCTTTTCATGTGTCTGTTGGCTAGGTATATGTCTTCTTGGGAGAAGTATCTGTTCAGTCCTCTGCCCATTTTTTAATTGGACTGTCTGTTTGTTTGGTGTTGAGTTGTAGGAGTCCTTTATATATTTCAGATATTAACCCTTTGTTTGAGCTGATGTTTGCAAATCTCTCTTATCTGGCTGGTTGCCTCTTTGCTTTGTTGTCTGTTTCTTTCGCTGTGCGGAAGCCTGTTAGTTTGATACAGTCCCATTCATTGCTTTTTGCCTTTACTTCCCTTTCTTAGGAGTCACATTCACAGAGGATGCTCTGTTGAGCTTAGACGATGCTTTTTATGTTTGGAAGATAGTGGCACATAACCTCCCGCAGATTCTGTGCCGATGGATCGGCCCACCAAAGACGTGTGTGAGCGTCTGTTCCTTCACACGCTGGCAACACGGTGGAAGACGTGATCTCTGCAGCTGCCATCAATGGAAAGCAGGAAGTGTGAAAACAACTTTCGCTCTTCATTATAATTGAGATCTAGACTTTCCGTATCTCCCATCATCTCTCTGGTCTCCACACAGCTCTCTCAGGGGATTAGCGAGTTTGCGGTGAGATGACTTGGTGGGGGAGAAAGTCATCAGAAAAACGGATTTGAGGAGACAGAGGGACCCTCCGAACCGGCAGATGGATTCTTCTCTTAGGAAGCGCCCTCTCCTCTCTGGGGCGGCTGTGAGCCGTTTGTACAGGAGGGAACCTGTTTGCCCGCCACGTCGGCTTGCAGCCGCTGTTGTATCTTTACGGGAAATGGGGGTCAGACCGAAGTGTTTGGCGATATGACAGTTATTAAACACATCCCCGCCGACGCCCAGAGGGACGCTCAGAATTGATGGGCTCTTGTTTTTTCATTCCGCATTCTTAACGGGTCCAGGGCCGAAATCCGCTCTTGAACTCTTCACTCAATAAAATCGTATGAATATTGAGTATTTTATTGTCAGTAGCTGGCATTCTCAGCAAGGAACGTATTTCATAACGTCACCTCGTGGCCTCTGCATAACCCCTTAAGTGGTCTGTGAAAAAGCATCTGCTTCCCCTGATTTTTTTGTTTTCAGTCTTGTGATAGATTCCCCTTTTCCCTCCTGGCTACCTGCATTGACTGCCCTAGAGGTGGCGTTTCGGAGCACGCAGCCAGTCGGCCTGCGGTGCTTGGTTTAAGCTGTTGTCTCCAGCGACGTGGCCTGGGAGACGCGGTGACCTCAGGGGACTCGGCGATCTCCAGAGCAGCAGGGGGACAGATCCGCCCTGGAAATCGTCGCCAGCATCCAGCCCTACAGAGACCCGAAGGTCACCTGTCCATGCAGAAGCTCACGAGAGAAATGACTTTTCAAGAAACTTGCTGGAAAGGGCAGGTCTCCCTGATTGGAGCCCCAGGGGTTCTCCTGTCTCAAAACGATCCGTGGCCTGTTGGAACCAGAAGGGAAGTACGCAGCAAGAGGGAGAAGGAGCCGAAACCGGTGTGGCTCAGTGGATAGAGCGTCGGCCGGCGGACTGAGGGGTCCCAGGTTCGATTCCGGTTGGGGGCATGTACCTTGCTTGCGGGCACATCTCCACAGTGGGGCGTGCAGGAGGCAGCTGATCTATGTCTCTCTCTCATCGATGTTTCTGACTTTCTATCTCTCTCCCTTCCTCTCTGTAAAAAATCAATAAAATATATTTAAAAAAAAAAGAGGAAGAAGGGAGCTGAAACAGGTGTGGCTCAGTGGATAGAGCATCGGCCGGTGAACTGAGGGGTCCCAGGTTCGATTCTGGTTGGGGGCATGTACCTTGGTTGCAGGCACATCCCCAGTGGGAGGTGTGCAGGAGGCAGCTGGTCCATGTTTCTCTCTCATTGATGTTTCTAGCTCTCTATCCCTTCCCTTCCTCTCTGTAAAAAATCAATTAAATATATTTACAGAGAGGAAGAGAGAGGGATAGAGAGTTAGAAACATCGATGAGAAAGAGACATCGAACAGCTGCCTCCTGCACGCCCCCTACTGGGGATGTGCCCGCAACCAAGGTACATGCCCCTGACCGGAATCGAACCTGGGACCTTTCAGTCCGCAGACCGATGCTCTATCCACTGAGCCAAACCGGTTTCGGCCAATTAAATATATTTTTTAAAAAAGAAAGAAAAGAGGTAGAAGGGAAGCAAACCAAGACAGCCTGAGGGGAAGGAAGCCTACCTTGTCCACCTGGCGTCTGTAGCATCTCGTCACCATTCCAGGGTCCCGTGGACCGTTAGGCATCCAGCTGGGTTTCCTTGCTCTCAGATGGTGACTTGCCACGGAGCCTTTACATTATGGAGAAGCAGCCACTTGGTAAGAAACCAGTCATAGCTATGCGTGCAGGGGGCAGGCTTTCTGCCGGCAGCCAGAACCCGCCACCTCGGTCTGCTGGAGCGTTCCTGTGCTTCCCATTCCCATAAAGCACCTCTGTGGATAGGCCTTCAGCCCAGACCCTGGCCCAGGAACCACTGCCGGGAGTTATGCTGATAGGCCTTCTGGGAAAATTCATTAAACATCCTTTTAGGAACTGACAAGGCTGGTGATGCCACCGGAGTCAGGACTGAGTACCATGATTTTCTGCAGCAAGAGGCAGGTGCATTTCTTAAAAATGAATTATTCTTGCTGATCCCAGAGAGGAAGGGAGAGGGAGCGTGAGATACAAACATCCATGAGGAGAGGGAAGCGTGGATCGGCTGCCTCCTGCCTGCTCCACACTGGGGATTGAACCCGCCACCCGGGCCTGTGCCCCGACCAGGAATCGAACCGTGAGCTCCTGGTTCCTAGGTCGTGACACTCAGCCACTGAGCCAGGCCGGCCGGGAGGCAGATGCACTGTGGATCGTCTGGGTCCTGAGTAACTTTCGTCTTGAACTCCAGCAGTCGCTCCACAGAAGAGGGGGGGTTTGTCCGCTCGGTGGCTGTATCCCCAGCGTCGCCTCGGTGACAGAAGACTCCAGCTGACGCTAAGCGGAGGCCAGCGGCTTGGCTTGCTTGTGGCTGGACGCTCTGACCAAATCCATACACGTGCCTGCTCCGAGTTTATTGGTGCCTGGGCAAAAGGCCACAGCTACTGGGGAAATGGAGTCCTCTCATTTCTCTCCGTTTATCCGCGGCGACGAGGCGATCTGCTGGCTCAGAGCTCCCTGGGAACGGACAAAAGAAGGGGGTGCGGAGGAGACCTGTGAGGTCTGTGCATTTCGGAAAGGAAACGGGTCTGTTTTTCTGTTTCCTGCTTGCCTTTGGCTGGCGCTGGAGTGGGATGATTATTGTGAGCAATAAATGGCATGAGGTTTAACGGTGCCCTGGCACCAGTTTGTACATTTACCCGAGCGCGTCTGCACTCTGGGGTGACTTGGACGCAACATAGATGGCACTGTTGGTTCCTCTGGACCAGTGGTTCTCAACCTTCCGAAGGCCACGACCCTTGCACCCAGTTCCTCATGTGGTGGTGACCCCCCAACCATGAAATTTTGCTACTGTGATGCATCGTGATGTGAATATCTGCATTTTCCAGTGGTCTTAGGTGACCCCTGTGAAAGGGTCGTTCCACCCCCAAAGGGGTCACGACCCACAGGTTGAGAACCGCTGCTCTGGACAGTGACTTGGTGAGGTCCCAGAAGAGGTGTCTTCCGGTCGCCTCGGCAGGAGAACGCTCCCCACTTTTTCTGAACACGCTGCAGTGACTACTGGCGAGAAAGCTTTTACACATTTGAGGAAGTTCGGCCTATTTTGTATTGTTTTATTTCTCTCCCTTTTCAGAATTAATTCCTATGCTTGCTTTTATAATCTAAAAAAAAAAAAATTATATCTGCTTAAAGAAACACACACAATTTTCTGCTGCCAATCGCAGAGCCGCTTGTCAATAAGAGGAACTAAATGGTCCCTCTGATGCGCACAGGACGTTGTAACTGTTGCCATGCCGACCGGAGGACGAGTCATCAATAAGATGCTCGCACTAGATTCTGAAGGTTGGTGATTTAGGCGCCACCAGGGCCTCGCATACCTTGCACGTTCCTGGGCTAATTCCCAGGAATTGTCTGTCGCCCCCACCCACCCACCCCCCCGTTTCCCGTGAGCACAGAGGGGCAGGGCCGGTGCTGGAGGGTAACCACGGGGGGCCCTCCGTCTCCTCCGTCTCGAGGCGCAGTCTCCTTACAGGGGAGGCATCGTGGAAACAGCCCGAGACACACGGGAAAGTGTGCTGGCCGGTGCGGCGCTGGGCGCGTTAACCCAGCGGGTGAGCTGTGGGCCTGGAGCTGGTGCTTCGAGCTCTGAGGGATGCTGAGCAAGGGTTTCCTTGGGGACCATGGTGCGCGCTGTGTGCGGTCCTGGGAACCCTGGGCAGCAGCAGCGGAATCATCAGGAAGTTTCCAGATGGTCCCGACGCAGGAATTTTCTCAGGTTGCCCCCCACCCCGGGTCACTGCCCAGGCCCTCAGAGTCAGTAGGAGGTGGTCAGGTGTCCCTGCCCGAGGTCTCTGACTGCTGCTGGTTGCCATGCAACCAGACCCCCAACCCTGCTCACCCGCCTCCTCATCAGTGAGCCCAGCAAGTATCACTGGCGGGAAGGGAAGTGCATGGCCTAGTGTCGGAGTGGGGTCCTGCTCCTCCCTCCCCCCCACCCCCCGGGCGGGCCTACATGGTGGGGTTCTGTATTCTGGGCACTCATCCAGCCCTGATGCTCTCCTGATTGGCCCAGGAGAGCGGAGGGGGGACGTAATTTTTCCGTTTCCGTCTTCAGAGAGCATTCGCATTTTCTAGGGCTCGTGCTTGGACTCAACAGCTTTGGTTTGGGGCTCACGATTCAGCGTCAGTCTTTTTCTCAGGATTGCAGCATGAGAAACACATCCCTTCCTACACTATCCTTTGTGTCCCTTTATTCACTTTAATTTCCCTCCCCAGTGTCTATGGGTTGTCAGGCTCTCGGCCAAAGCCCCGAGACTGGGGTACACCACTTAGACGCCCCCTCATTCGGTGCAGAGTGCAGAGGGGCTGTGGTCACTGTCTGGGTGGTCCACTGAGGCGCACAGGCCCAGGGATGAGGAGGGTCCCACTCAGGGTGAGGGGACTGCGCTCAGGCAGGGGAGTTTAAGAAGTGGGACCCAAGGAGGGAGTAGTGGAGGCGGTAAAGAGAACATTCGAGGAGAAACGGTGCCTACAGAAACCTCGATGGGGGAGGGGCGTGGCCGCTCCCGAGAACCGAACCTCCCTCCGTGTGTGGGTGTGGGGAGCAGTGGGCAGGGACCCCGAGGTGCTGGGAATGTTGGCCAGAGGCTGGGGACGGAGGTTTCTGGGAGATGAAAAAAGGTGGGTCTTCCTGCTGTGGCTGATGGGAGGACCTGAGGCATGGAGGAGGGCGAAGGTGAGGTGGGGGGAGGGACAGGAGGGAGAGGAGTGTCTGTGAGAATGCAGTCACGGCAGGTGACAGGTAATGGCAGCTCTGGGAGCTGGCAGACATGGGGGGCTGTGGCTGGGGCAAGGGGTCCAGACTGCTTGGTGGGTGGGCTATGACGCGGAGCAGAGGAAGGGATGCAACTCCTGTCTTTCCTGCTGGTGAAGATGGTGAACGGTGGGGTGCGGCTCTCTTCCAGCACCAGAGGGGTCCCTGGGGGAGGGGCGGGGACCGGGCACAGGAAGGCTCCCGTGAGTGGAAGAGGCGGAGGGAGGTGCCAGGGAGCCAGGGGCCGGGCGATGGCACTCAGGAGTCTGAAGACCAGTGTTCCCAGTCACAGAGTCATACTGGGTTGCCCTGGGATTGGTTAATAATGTGATCATTGTTGCACAGTTTATCTTACCGGGGTTTTAAAAGATAGAATCCAGCCAAAACCGGTTTGGCTCTGTGTATAGAGCATCAGTCTGAAAGGTCCCAGGTTGGATTCCAGTCAAGGGCATGTACCTTGGTTGCGGACACATCCCCAGTAAGGGGTGTGCAGGAGGCGGCTGATTGATGTCTCTCTCTCTCATCGATGTTTTTAACTCTCTATCCCTTTCCCTTCCTCTCTGTAAGAAATCAATAAAATATATTTAAAAAAAGTTAGAATCCAAGATTTTAAAAATATTTTTATTCTGATCTAAACCTGTGACAGTGATTTTAAAGGAGTGATAAGAAAGCCTTTGCTTTCAGATAGATTGTAAGGAACAAATAATCATTGGTCTTTAGGGGCTGACGGAAACTTTCTCCTTTTTAATATATACTTTATTGATTTATTACAGAGAGGAAGGGAGAGGGATAGAGAGTTAGAAACATCGATGAGAGAGAGACATCGGTCAGCTGCCTCCTGCACACCTCCTACTGGGGATGTGTCCTCAACCAAGGTACGTGGGCCCTTGACCGGAATCGAACCTGGGACCTTTTAGTCCGCAGGCCGACGCCCTATCCACTGAGCCAAACCTGTTTCAGTGGAAACTTTTCTTTTAAATATATTTTTATTGATTTCAGAAAGGAAAGGAGAGTAGGAGTGAGAGAGATAGAAACATCCATGATGAAAATCATTGATCTGCTGCCTCCTGCATGCCCCACGCTGGGGATCAAGTCAGCAACCCGGGCCTGTGCCCTGACCAGGAATCGAACCGTGACCTCCGGGTTCATAGGTCGACGCTCAACCGCTGAGCTCTGCCAGCGGGCATGGAAACTTAATTTCAGGGGAGACACAGCTTTAACTCTCATCTGAAGATAAGATAGTTAATTTTTCTTATTTGAGCATATTCCAATATCATTGTCTTTTTCATTTCGGATGTTTAGGAATGAATCAGCCGATAAGCCTTTTCTCAGAGATTTACTGTGACGGTTTTCACGCCCATCAAGGGAACTTATTACACAGGTGAAAGAGCAAGATGATAAAGTTGGACCTTCAGTAATTTAGTGGGAAGACTTGCTAGCGTGACTTGCCAGGGAAATGGTTTTTCTCCAGCCCTCGCTGGTTTGGCTCGGTGGATAGAGTGTTGGCCTGTGGCCTTGAAGGGTCCCGGGTTTGATTTTGGTCAAGGGCACGTGCCCGGGTTGCAGGTTTGATCCCCAGTGGCTGAGGGGTGGGAGGGTGCAGGAGGCAGCCAATCAATGATTCTCTCTCATCATTGATGTTTCTATCTCTCCCTCTCCCTTCCTCTCTGAAATCAATAAAATATATATATATATATTTTTTTTTAATAAAGAGAAAGAACCTGTTTTCTACAACCAGTGACAGCACTGGATACAATTAAGGGAAAAGTCTGGTTTATGCTTCGTTCTGAAATCCACCTCCTTAGGGTGGGTAAAGTGCAGTTGAACTTGAGGTGAATACCATATTCTAAGGTATGCACCATTCATTTAAGAAAACATTAATAAAATGCCTACATTTGCATGATCTTTCAGGAGTTGTACCAAAGTGTTAACTTGATTTTGACTCCTTTGCCTTATGAGTTAGGGCAGTGGTCGGCAAACCACGGCTCGAGAGCCACATGCGGCTCTTTGGCCCCTTGAGTGTGGCTCTTCCACAAAATACCACGGTCTGGGCGAGTCTATTTTGAAGAAGTGGTGTTCAAAGAAGTTTAAGTTGAAAACATTTGGCTCTCCAAAGAAATTTCAATCGTTGTGCTGTTGATATTTGGCTCTGGTGACGAATGAGTTTGCCGACCACCGAGTTAGGAAATTGCCCTGTAGCTCCATCTCATGGAAGTGAGACACACAGAGAGAAGTAGCAATCGTTTGATGCCAGATGTGGAATAATAGGTGATTTTTCATGTATTTGCCACAAAACTCATGGGCAAATAGCATTTTATCATTTAAACCTCTTTTGCCAATGTGTTTTAAAATTCTACGTTTTTCAAAAGAGGGATCATTTGATAATCATCTTCAGATGTTTATCTGAGTAACAACACACAAAGCATTTATTAGCTTTCCCTCCGATGTTTGTTTGGCTGGAAATCTTTGGTGTTTCTTTTTAATAAAATTTCTGTGTTCCCTTTGTCAGATCCTCATCTTGTCTCCATGTGCCTCGTTTTAGTCGTCGTCATTTTCAGTCATCAGTTGCCTCTGGTTTTGAAAGAAAAATTCTCAGCCATCGCCTTTTCTGTTTGAGCAACCCCAATGCCTTTGTGTTTTTCGTGCCCAATTCCCCGAGAGTTCTTCCGGTTGAGTGCAAACCTCACATCCTGGGGGATTACCGTTCACTTGTTTTAGCTACTTACCCTCCCGTCGTCCTGAGACAACAAGGTGATTTGTATTTGATTACCAATCGCAGATAATCCCGTGGCATTACCGAGTTTAATTTATGGAGGAGATCCTCAGACTTAGCGGGGATTACTGACCACTTAAGCATGAGTCCTTAATCAGGAGGAAATGAAGTCTTCGCTCTATTCAGGCCTGTCCCAGTTCCCCAAAGATGCGTGCGCAGACCCCGCACCCCCAGGCCCACAGCGAAAAGACCGAGTGGCGGGCGAAGGGGTGGGGTTCTGTCTGGTGCTGAGCCCCCGTAGAGTGGCCCGCAGGCCAGAGTCCAGGGCTGGCCTTGCTCTCACCACGGGCAGTTCACTCCCTCTGCCCCTCCACGTCCTCCTGGGTATGAAGAGTGGGTTAAAGCAGTGGCTTCTGTGCTTCCTTTTTCCGAAAATGCTTTCCCTACCTGCTGCACGACCCTGAACTTGAGAGCTTAGCAGGTTTGTGTTGGGAAGATTGCTGCTAATGAGAGGTTTGCAGGGGAAAAGAGGGATCCACTTCTGGGGAGGAAGGTCCAGTGGATTCGGGGGCCAGCAAGTTCTGTGTCCTTTCTGAATTCGAGGGGCGGGGGTCTCTCTAAGGAGGCCGCTCCCCCCCCCCTCCCCTTTCATCCTATCTGCCAGGGGAATTCAGGACGGGCTCCCGGGGGAAATCGAAAGAAGGCTCCTCACCTTGTGAGTTCAAGGTTATCTTTGATCTGCCGGCTCCCTTCCTGGCCGGGGTGCAGGCTGAAGAGCATTAAAATATCTGTTTTCTTCCTGGTTTCCTATTCTAGACTTGAATAATTCACTCAATTCCGCCAAGCTGCTCAGATAAAAAGCACGTTATCTACCCATGGCTAACTTTAGCTCCTTTTGTTTGAAATGAGAGAAATAACGGCTTTTTATTTATAGTCTAGAGATAGTGAGTCCTCACATTGTTTAATCTGGTCTTTGGGAAAAAAAAAAAACCCTCTGATGTTCAGACATCTCTTACTCGGTGAGGTTAGATATTCGCTCGAGATATGCTTCCGGGTCCCCTTTCCTTTATTTGACTGTTTTATCCGAAGCGGATGAACCGGGGAGAGACACCCCGTGAGTTCAGGGCAGACAGACGCTGCCTCAAGGGCCCCTCTCTGTCCCGCTCGTGTATTTATGGTAAACCTGGGTCCCACATTCCAACAGCAGAATGAAAAGGCCGCTATTTTATGCCCGGGAGACTTTCTGGGAAGCAGGACAGAGAATACACAAGGCCTCTCAGACCTTCCTGCTAACTCTGAGGTTCTGGGATTCCGAGCTTTCAACCTCTGAGGGTAAATCTGAAAACATTGTCATTTCTGCAGATAAAAACATTCTATAGGCGCCAATCTCAGAGCGTTTCACCCACGTGTGCAAACTTCGTTGTTTATTGTTCGGGGTATAGACGTAGATGAAGATGGTACTGCCACACAGCAAAGCTTGTTAACTCGCTTCCCTTACAGAAACAAGCCGGTTATCATCTCGAGTGTCAGGTATGAAAAGCTGTATTTTAAACACCTGTAAGCCAAATAGGAATAGAATGTTCTTTGCGTGTCTTACTTCTTTTCCCAGGGACTGCGGTTTTCTACCCCGTGCTTCAGGAGACAAAACACAGCCATTAGAGTCTGAAGTCAGTTTCCTTTGCAGCTCCCGCCTCGCTGCTGAACACGCACAGCACGGTTAATGACTGGTGAGGCGTGGGCTTGACTGCGTGTCATTAGGAGAAGTCTCTCTTCACGGCACAGGGGGTCTCGGCAGAGGCAACGTGGGAACGTGCTGTTTCCCTCAGGAGAATGCAAATCAGTATGAACACATGTCAGGGAAATATTTCAAAATAAACAGTGAGGCTAATGGATGTTCTGTGAGTGTTTCTAATGGAAATTACACGGGCCCAGAAGCAGAGCACCCAGGTAGAGTTATTTTCCGAGGCCAGTGTACCGGTAATTAGGAAACTTGTAAACATAATTACTATGCCATACTCATTCCATTTTCATTAGCGACCTTTCGTTGCTGAGCGGGCCAGAGCTTGGGGAGATATTTCTGTTTTTGTTGTAAATATATTTTTATTGATTTCAGAGAAGAAGGGAAAGGGAGAGAAAGAAAGAGAGAGAGAGGGGGGGGGAGGGAGAAACGTCAATGAGGAGAGAGAATCATTCATGGGCCCCGACAGGGAGAATCAAAACTTGACCTTTTAGTTCATAGGTCAATGCTTAACCACTGAGCCATGCCGGCCGGGCAGGGAGGAAGTTTTAACGATGCCATTGAGAACGCTCTCACGGTTGTTTTGGGGTTTCCTGACCATCATCTCGGGTTCCTGCCACTGGTCACCCAGGCTGGGATGCCCCGTCTGCCTTGGTGTGTTGGGTGGCCTGTGCCAGGCCCCTCCCCCGTTCTCCCCTCACCCGTCGCAGCCCCACTTAATGGTCAGTGTCCACTGTAACTCCGCCTTTCCCACCGGCCGTTCCAAGACCTGCGGTCACCTCTCCCCGCTCAAGGTCATTGCTCTCCAGGGGTCCTACCCTGGCGCTCCTCTGAGGCAGCTTGCCTGGTGACCAGCCCATCATCCGTGTCCATAGCCCAGCGGGACCCTGTGCCCTCCTCCCTGCTTTGCTGAGCCACCCAGGTGGGTATCCCCCCTCCCATCCCCTCCCCCCTCCCTCCTCCCCTCTTCTACTTTTCCCTTCATCCTCCCCATCTCCCCCCGTTTCTCCACCCTCTCCCTCATCCACACATCCAGGCATCGTATACTCACCACCTGCTCCGAGTACAACGCCAGGCCTGAGGACAAAAAGAGACAGAGAAGCAAGTCTGAGTTCTCTTGGGGTCACGTTGCGTCCCTTTGGCTTTTAGGAAAGTGTTCTGAACAGGGAGGCAGCGCCAGGCCCCCAAATAGGAAAGAAATCCTGGGGGAAAAAAAAGGGGGGGTATCTTTAAAGCATCTTCCTCATCCTCGAGGTGGAGGGTAAGATGTGAGGTCGGAGGGATGCGTCGGGAAGGGGCCAGACCCCCACCTGTTCGGTGCCCTAAACCGAGACCTCAGAGCCCCTGGCCCGTGAGCGGGGACCCAGTGAGAATGCTCCAAGGACGAGCTGAAGGAATGCAGCTTTCTGTTTCCCATCTCCTGGCACATTTAGTAAGTGCCCACAACAGTAAAGAAGAGCTGTGAATGTTTGGGTCCAGGGCCACCCTGGGGCGCTGGGGTGGATTAACCCCAGACTGGCTTCAGTTCGTACACACACGTGACCCGGGCCCCGGGCAGCCCTGCCAGGAAGCGGGCGGTGGAGGGCTCGCGCATTCAGACCTCACCACGTGGTGAAGAACAGCATTGATGCTGTGCACACAAACCGATGGTCACCGGGATCCCCCCCCCCAACCCCGGTGTGAGCCCCAGCACGGTGTGAGAGGGAGAGAAACATCAGTGATGAGAATCATTGATCGGCTGCCTCCTGCACACCCCCCCACACACACACACACTGGGGATGGATTCCATTCCCCGCGGCTGTGCCCTGACTGGGGACCCGTGGGCTGTGCCATATGGTCTGAGAAGGCCATCCTCAGAGAGGAAAAGGGAATAGAACCGACATCCCCCTCCCCCAAATATGTGCGATCCTCCTTCAGGCCGATGGCGTTCGTATCCATTTGGGTAAACGTGATCCATCACAGCCGCACCCGCTTCGCATGGGCGGCTCCCCTAACAAATGCGGTTCTGGCCTCGGCCATCCATCTTCCCGGGGCGCCAGGGGAGGGAATAGTGCGCTCTCTCCCTCCGGTCAGCAGGGGAGTGGCCACTTGGTGAGTCTATAAAGGGAGAAGGGCCTTCGCGTGGCCGAACGGACATGTGTTCTCCTGACAGCGGGAAGCAGCAGGTTGGGGCCTGTTTGCCTGCCTGGTGGCGTCACGGGGAGGGTTTGTGGTGTGGAAAGTTAAGGGGCGCTCCCTCCCTGGGGCCCCCAAATGCATGGGGAGCTTTCTTTTTTAAAATATATTTTTAGCCGAAACCGGTTTGGTGGATAGAGCATAGGCCTACGGACTGAAAGGTCCCAGATTCGATTCCGGTCAAGGGCATGTACCTGGGTGGCAGGCACATCCCCAGTAGGGGGCGTGCAGGAGGCGGCTGATGGATGTCTCTCTCTCTCATCGATGTTTCTAACTCTCTGTTCTTCTCCCTTCCTCTCTGTGAAAGAAATCAATTAAAAATATATAAAGTATATTTTTATTGATTTCAGAGAGGAAGGGAGAGGGAGAGAAACATCAGTGATGAGAGAGAATCATTGATCGGCTGCCTCCTGGGGATCGCTTCCATTCCCTGGGGCCTGTTCCCTGACTGGGGAGGAGGGGGGGACCTGTGGGCTGTGCTGTTGGTTTTGGATGATCTCTCTCTCTCTCTCTCTCTCTCTCTCTCTCTCTCTCTCTCTCTCTCTCTCTCTCCTCCGTCCTGGCCGTGCCATCTTAACTTTGCGCCGTAAGCGTTTGCTTCTTTACCTATGGAATGGAGTTTCATAGCCATAGCATCTTGTATCTGTGTTATAATAACGCCAGTGTATCGTAAGAGCATGCACCTCATGAATTTGTTTGGAGATTTAATGGGACAATAAATATAGGGCTGAGCTCAAGGCCGGGCCGAGTGGTAGAAAATGTTCACTATGTCGGCGTGCGTCTGTGTTGGGTTTTTATGGGTTGGCGATGGAACGGCATTACGCAGTGACAGAAGCTGAATGAAGCCACGGTCACTGTGTCGCGGTCCCGGGGACCTGGTGTCGGCGGGTCTCAGCTGAATCCTTGCTCAAGGTCTCGTTAAGGAAGATCCGTGTCGGCTGTGTCCTCTGCGGAGGCTGCTGGGGACACCGGCTCCCTCGGGCTGCTGGTGCCTGCTCTCTGTGCCCCATGGACCACGGCTCAGAGCCTGCCCTCAGCAGTACTGGCCTGGGTCCTCAGCATCCAGCCTGCCCTCGGTCCTCACCACGCTGTCCCTCTGGAGCAGTGGTTCTCAACCCTTCTAAAGCCGTGGCCCTTTAACGCAGTCCCTCATGTGGTGGTGACCCCAACCATAACATTATTTTCGTTGCTACTTCATCACTGTCATTTTGCTACTGTTATGAATTGTCATGTAAATATCTGTGTTTTCCGATCGTCTCAGGCGACCTTCCTAGCGGTTCTCAATATGTGCATCGCGACATTAGAAAGGTAGAACCGCTGCTGTAGAGCCGAAGACCATCGGAAAACACAGATATTTACATGACGATTCATTCACAGCAGCAAAATGACAGCGATGAAGTAGCAAGGAAAATAATGTTATGGTTGGGGGTCACCTCCACACGAGGAACGGTATTAAAGGGCAGAGGCATGAGGAGGGTGGAGAACCGCTGCTCTAGAAGCTCCAGCAGCAGGACGGTCCCTCACCTCCGACTCCCCCTTAGGAAGGGAGACGGGCCCCTTACCCATGCAGGTCAGGACCCCCTAAGACATTTCCCTTTACCTCCCTCCGGCCACCTCCTTCACAGAAGGAAGTGTGACCTGGGGGAAGCCATCTGAGTCACTGACACACCCAGTCAGTAGGGGAGGGAGGATGCCAGGGGTGCACCCCCAGAGGCAGGCATGGGGCTGCTGTCCCGGGATTTTGCCTTCGTCAGAGAACGAGTTTGATGGTCAATCAGCATGAGTTATCCTACCAGTTCTGTGTATACTTCTGAGGTCATGAGGGGTGGGAGCTGGGTAGTGAGAGGGACTTCTATGATAACGTGGGAAATGAAGAAATTTACACGGGCCTTCAGTGCGTTGGACTGCACAGCCCTCTTTAAAATATACTCAGTGTCACCCCCCCTCCCCAAGAACATAACTGCTGTGACTCTAATGTAGCCATCGGAAACAAGGCCCCCAATTAAGACAAGAGTAGGCGGTGATCATGGGAATCCAGGCGTAATAGTCCATGGGCAAGACCATGGTCGGTAATTTATTTTTTTTTAATATATTTTATTGATTTGTTACAGAGAGGAAGGGAGAGGGATAGAGAGCTAGAAACATCGATGAGAGAGAAACATCCATCAGCTGCCTCCTGCACACCCCCTACTGGGGATGTGCCCGAAACCAAGGTACATGCTCTTGGAGAATTGAACCTGGGACCTTTGAGTCCACAGGCCGACGCTCTATCCACTGAGCCAAACCATTTCCGGCTTTGTTGTAGCTTTTTTGTTTTTAATATATTTTATTAATTTTTCACAGAGAGGAAAGAAGAGAGATAGAGTCAGAAACATCGATGAGAGAGAGAGACATCGATCAGCCGCCTCCTGTACAACCCCCAGTGGGGATGCCCGCCACCAAGATACATGCCCTTGACCAGAATGGACATGGTGGGTGGGTCATGTAGAATAGAACCTTTCCCCGATGTGGTGCTGGGTTTGGTTAGAGGAGGAGGAGAGGAGCTTATTGTCAAAGAACAAGTAGCCAGGGCAACTGCAGAGTTTACCCGTCCATCCGAGGGAGAGACAGTCCGCTCACCGATGTAAGCATTCTCAGGATTTCAAAGAGCGATGCCCTACTCCCCACCATAGACAGCAAGGGAGGCAAAAACCCTCCTCCCCACCATCTCGGAGAATGTGCCGTGTGCCCTACAGGCTCGGCGTTCGTTTCCGGGTGCACCGTGGATGGGCCACGTGCCATGTGTAACATACCGGTTCCCGTGGCTGGTGGTGTGAGCCTGGCCACCGAGGAGGCTAAACGTTTGCCCGGGGAATGCTGATAAAACCCAGTGACATATCTCCCCGAGGTCTATTTTAATAGCTGCAAAGCTCAAGGCCCCAAACAAATGGGACAAGATCTAGTTAGAGCAGCGATGGTCAACCTCTTCCATCACATTGGCGCACGCACACTAATTGCTAACATCTTGTGGCACAAAAAATGTGGTCTTTTTGCCCATCTGACCAAAAAAAAAAAATAGGTATAATTTTGACTCATTCACACTGGGCAGCTATTGTTGTGTTGGCTGTTACCATTTTTTAAATTTGACCATCTCACCGAAACTGGTTTGGCTCAGTGGATAGAGCATCGGCCTGCTGACTGAAAGGTCCCAGGTTCCATTCTGGTCAAGGGCATGTATCTTGGTTATGGGCGCATCCCCAGTGAGGGTGTGCAGGAGGCAGCTGGTCGAGGTCTCTCTCTCTCATCGGTGTTTCTAACTCTCCCTTCTCCTTTCCTCTCTGTAAAAAATCAATACAATATATTTAAAAATATTTGACCATCTCAGGGACAAGGGGTCGGTGCCCCAGAGTACATGGGCAGGCATGGCACACTTGAAACATTCTTTTGGAACACTGAGTCAGATCCGTTTCCCTCAGCTCTCCTGGCTGTGTATACATTGACTCTGAACACTCTCTCTTGATTGGAGGTCAACACAGGGGGCTCTCTCACCAACGCTCCCTCGGGAAATATGTCCCTGCGTGACCACCGTCCTTGAGGGGGACTCGGGTGATAACATGAGAAGAGAGAACCGGTTTGCCCTTCCCTTTGCTTCCCCTGAGGGCCTGCGGCTTCTGTATTTAGGATTCCTACTCAGCAAGGAAGCTTCCGGCATATCAGAGGACTTTTTAACTCGGGAAATCTTCTCAAAAGTCTAGGGTCGTCTTATATGCTGGGTGTCGTATTATAGGGCAAGTATATCATAAACTCTGTATTTTAACTGAAAAAGTTGGGGGTCGTCTTATTCACCGGAAAATACGGTACTTACCTCGCCTTAATTATAAAATACAGTACGAGGTAGGCACTCCTAAAGGGCGACAGGTCGGCAGAAACATAGATACTGTCCTGGTTTTGAAGTTTGAGTTAGCCCTAGTTATGTTTTTCATTCACAACATATTCTGGAGGCAGGTCCCGTATGATTCTGTACCTTATACGCCAGGAATTACATGGAAAAGGCAGCTGGGGTTTTCTTTGAAGCGATGTCCGGAAACATATCATACAGTATGTATTTTAAAAAGAGAGGCTGTTTCCCCATTGTAATCAGCTGTGAAGTAGATAGATTCATTTTTCATCCAATTCATTACATTGAAAAAAGAACACTTAGGAGATTAGTTCAACGAACTCTGTGTCATTGATTTAATTTTATTGACTTAATTTTGACCTAACACAGTTCACATCAGCATTGTATGGAGGCCAGTGTAACCTGCGATGGTTTCTACTCATTCCTGTTTGCTGGGAGAGGGTTGTTCTTGGCTGATGAGAGGTGCCCTATTGACGTAATGAATGAAGGGGTTAGGGACATTAAAACCAAAGGCCTCTAATGGGGTGACTGCTCTCCCTGTCTCCCAAGCCGCCGCGTGGTGAAAGTGTCTGGATGCAGTTTCTTGTAACTTAGTGAGTCAAGTTCCGTTGGAAATGAAACGGCCTTTCCAAATGGATCTTCAGCAAAACATTTACGTCTTTAAATCACTTTTGGTCTTCTGGGGCTTTCTCATAGCTCTATCATTTGACAGCATTTTGATATTTTCTAAACAGGTGTCTAAGATTTTCCAGGAATTACATACCACTAAAAAATAAAAATTACCTTTTTGATTTCCCCTTCACTTTTAAAAAAATTCTTCATTGTTTAAAGTATTACATATAGCATTACATATATCTCCCTTCTTTCCCATTGACCTCTCCCCAGCCACCCCCACCCCCCAGCACATGCCCTCACCCCCGCAGTGTCTGTGTCCATTGGTTATGCTTACATGCATGCGCACATTTCCATCTATGATATTCCAAACAAGTCAACAAGAAAAAAGGGGAGGGGACTGAAAGGCGTTCATTGGAAAGGGAAAGGCACGGGCTTGTAATCATTGATCAGATTATAGACATCCCTGTGAGTTTCCGGCTGAGGTCTTAGAATCAAATACTGTCCTCCTTTCCTGGGATGAGCTGTAGATTTCACGTGGCCAGTTGATTTACAAGCTCGTCGCTGGGCCATAACTCACATCATTAACGAAGGTGACACAAACACTGGGTCCCTTCAGGTCCGTATTGGCTGGGAAATCACATCCGATGATTGGAAACCCTGCAGAATATTCTGTTCTTCCCCAAGTCATCAATACTGGCGTTGCCTAAAGACCTCAGAAGACGGGGTTGTTTTTGAAAACTATTTATTGCTTCTTGGCTCGCCAAGGTATTTTTTCTTATTAGCCTTCAACCTTTTCTGCTAGTTAAGCTTTTTTTTTTTTTCACTTATATTTTTGTCCTATAGAGACTTCTGTTTACCTAATACACAAAAGAATAGCAGGCGATATATGCAAATCACAGAGAAAGACCCAGATTTAGTAGTAGCATGGTTACGGTCAGCAGCGAGAATGGCCATGGCAAGTCATTGAAGACCCAAGAGCATCCCCGGAGTCTAGAAGGGCTGGTTTAGCTGCGCTGGATGGCAGTTGACCAGGATGACCGGGTAACCCTGACCCTCCAGTGTTCGTTCTCTGGGAGAACGTGGTCCATTTGTCAGCGTTTTAAAACGTGTTTAAACGATTGTCATTCTTGCTGCCTCCGTTTTTTTGCCCATTGTGCTGATCGGTGACTTTATTTTAGATACCAGTATTTATCTTCTTTCACACACTTATTTCTGATAAGGGTTGGTGTTGTGTCTTTGTGAGAACTCAGAGCAGAAACGCCAGTGATAACGCCTCGTTTGAGTCAACAGAACAAAGTGCAACAGCAAATATTCTGCCTCATGATTATACCAGACTTCTAAAATTTCTTTAAAAATTTTTTTTTAATTGATTTCAGACAGGAAGGGATAGAAACATCAACGATGACAGAGCTCCGGCATGCCCCATACTGAGGGATCGAGCCCGCAACATGAGCAGGTGACCTGACTAGGAATCAAACCCTGACTTCCTGGTTCATGGGTCAATGCTCAGCCACTGAGCACCACCAGGTGGGCTGGAATTTCTTATCTCTGTCCTATATAATAAACGATTAATATGGAAATCGACTAAACAGCAGAACAACTGGTCGCTATGATACACACTGACCACCAGGGGGCAGACACTCAGGAGCTGTCCCTGGTGGTCATTGTGCTCCCCCAGGGGGAGCGCTGCTCAGCCAGAAGCCGGGCTCACAGCTGGTGAGCGCAGTAGCAGTGGCGGGAGCATCTCCTGCCTCCAGGGCAGTGCCAAGGATGTCCGACTCCCAGCTTAAGTCATTATTGGGAACATTCCCCCGAGAACTCCCAGACTGTCAAAGGGCACAGGCCGGGCTGAGAGACCCCTCCCTCAGTGCACGAATGTTGTGCACCGGGCCTCTAGTGCTTTGATAAATTCACTGCTGAAGAGTTCTGCTCACTAATTTTTCTTAAATTATTTCCCTGAAAGAGAATACAGCTTTCTACTATCAATCTCTCCTGTGGAATCAGTTTGGTTATTTCTTTTCGGTTATCTCTTTGTTTTTTTTATTAAAATTTTGGGATGATATTGGTCAAAATTTCTTATTAATATAACATTCTCAGTTCTGTCTGTCTAGTTGGCATATGTCTCGTTACTTTCTGAGGTTCTGGTTTAAGAAGCTGCAGCCATGACAGGTGTGGCTCCGTTGGTTGGGCATTGCCCTGTGCACCCAGAGGTTGCTGGTCCGATTCCCAGTCATGTGCCCGGCTGGCAGGTTTAACTTCCTCCCTGGAGGGAGCCCACAGGAGGAAGCCAATCCATGTTTGGGTTTCACATTGATGTTTCGCTCTTCCCTCCCCCTTCCCCTCTCTCGAAAAATCATTGAAAAATCTTTTAAAAAAAAATAGCTTGACTATTACTGAAAATGGTTTCAGTAACCATGAGAAAGGTACTTCCTAATAAGTGAGAAGTAGGCCAACCGCCGTGGGGTGCAGTGCTGTACCTCGGGGTGAAGAACTGCTAAGGACACAGTGCAGAGGGCTCGCAGCTCGGTGGTGGGACTCCCACTGCCCGCACTTCGTCCCCTCATCCCTGACCCCACCCCAGTCCCGTAACTGCTCTGTGGAGGTGCCGGTCATGGGTCCTCTAGTTAGCATTTCGCTCCACACCACCTGTTCCTCAGACCACTTCTGGAAGCTCTGACCTGGGCTTCACAGATACTCTGAACAGGCATCGCATCTTTGAGCCTGCCTTCCTGACCTTTAAAACATATTTATTTTTTATTTTTTAAAATATATTTTATTGATTTTTTGCAGAGAGGAAGGGAGAAGGATAGAGATTTAGGAACATCGATGAGAGAGAAACATCGATCAGCTACCTCTTGCATACTCCCTACTGGGTATGTGCCCACAACCAAGGTACATGCCCTTGACCAGAATCGAGCCTGTGACCCTTGAGTCTGCAGGCTGACGCTCTATCCACTGAGCCAAACCAAAATAAGGCTGCTTTTTATTTTTTATTATTGTTACGTTGATTTGTTCATTTCCCCCATTGAAATGCGAGATTGATGAGAGCAGAGGCTGTTGTCCACATCATCATCTCCTGCTTTTCCACAGTCCTCAGGGCAGCGCTTGGCATAAGAGGGTTCTCAAAAGAAAGAAGAATATGTATCGCATGACGGTGGTTAATATTAGCTCCTGCACGGCAGTGATTGATCTCACAGCAGGTGTTCAGTGTGTCCTCTGACCCAGCTCTGTTCTCTGTCCTTTGCTTTGGTCCTTACAGTCTTCTGAGGCTCCGGGACGGCATCCCTGGGAGGAGGTGGGACTTCGGGAATGACCCAGCGCTCTTTGGCACTGGGGAGCTCATTATTTTACTTTATTGTAATTACTAGATGTGCCGCGCCAGCACAGCCAAGGGTGAGCCTGAGAGGGGGCGGTGAAGGACGGAGAAAAGACAGACCAGAGAATGAAAGCTGGGTCCGGGTGGGACACTGTCCTCTCTGATGGAGAGCTAGCAACAGAGCCGTGGACCACAAGCCATGTCTTTATTTTATAACCAGATGCCACGAGGCAAAGGAAGGGCGTGATCAAGATGTTTACAACATTCTCCTGGGTTTCAGTCCTACTCAACCACATGCACCTGAACTCTATCAAGCCCACATCACTCAGGCACGTGGGGAGGCCATGTGTTCAGGGCATAAGGTCAAGCTCACAACCACAGCTGTTGGCTATCATGGTGCTGGGAGGCTCTGCCCTCCAGGCTGGGACTTGTACGTGGCCTCGAGAGGACTGTGCCCTCTCATCAGTCCGAGGCTTGAACCTGTCCAAATTGTGCCCCCTCATTAGTCCGAGGCTTGAACCTGTAGCCGCTCCCCACAACTAGAGGCCCAGTGTATGAAATCCGTGCACTCCTGTGTGTGGGGGGGAGAGGGAGGTCCCTCAGCCTGGCCTGCGCACCCTCTCACAGTTCAGGAGCCCAGGGATTGGGCCCAAGCTGGCAATCAGACAGCCTTAGTGCTACCACCTCCGCCGCTGCGCTCGCCAGCGGTGAGCCCGGCTTTTGGCTGAGTGGTGCTCCCCCAGGGTGCAACTCAGGCACCGAGCATCTGCCCCTCCGGCAAGAGTTCCCTCGGGTCCTCTCTGAGGGTAACACGCTCCCTTTACCATTGGAGAGGAGGCTCCAGCACCTGCCCCACCCAGTCAGCGCAGAGATTCCGAAGGGATGGGAGAGAGCCAGTGGGAGGGGCCAGCCTGGCCCCATGCCCCTCCCAGCCAGGAGGGCGGCCAGGCCTTCAGTCTGCAGGCCTCAGGTGCCTTGGGCACCGCTGGGCTCCTTCCTCTTCCGTTTGCACCACTTTTCCTTGTTGTCGGAAGCGGTGAGGCAGAGCTGCTGCCTGTCTGGGGGAGGGGGCGGAGAGATACAAGGTGAAGGTGGCTGTGTTTCCCCCAATGGGCCAGCACATGCTGCTACCCTGATTTTGGCCCCGCCCTCCACCTCCTGCTGCCTTTGCAGGTGCTTCACAAACCTCAGGTCTCCTCCTTCTAGACTTTTCTTGGCTGCCCCTGCGTTTCTGCTTTTTCTCCGCGAGAGCCAGTCCCCTGCGCGGCTCCCTCCCCTTTGCAGGTGGGAATTGCAGGTGCATCCTGGCCTTCCTGTCCTGGGCAACGCCTGCCACAGGAGGTGACCTGGGAGAGACTCCAAGCATGCTTCCCGCCGCCCGGCATCTGCCCCTTTCCCTCCAGTTTCTCTGCGCCCCATAATTCAGGGAACGAAAGGCACTCTGTTCTCTTCTTGCCCGTTCTCTGACAAATACCTGCCGGAGCCCCAGGAATCCTGCGATTTCTGCAGGCGAGACGTCTCTCTCATCACTGATGTCTCCATCACTCTCTCCCTCTCCTTTCTTCTCTCTGAAATCCATAAAAACCTATTTTTTTAAAAAAATTGTGATGTCTGGCTGGTGATGCTCGACCTATGAACCAGGAGGTCATGGTTGGATTCCCAGTCAGGGCACAGGCCCGGTTTGCGGGCTCGATCCCCAGTGTGGGGCCTGCAGGAGGCAGCCGATCAGTGATTCTCTCTCATCGTTGATGTTTCTCCCTCTCTCTCTCACTTTCTCTCTCTCTCTCTCTCCCTTTCTCTCTCTGAAATCAGCAAAAACATTTTTTTTTAAATAACGCCTCTCATGCAAACTGCTTCATTGGGGAGGAGCAGCGTTGCTCTGTCAGGTGTTCTAGAAACATCATCTGGGGGGGCTGCTGGGAAGCCTGCTGGGGAGGAAGGTGGGTGGCCTGGCGGCTGCGGCTGCCGGCTCCTCGGGCAGCGGGCTCGGTGCAAGGCATGTCCATTGCAAGCCTTGGGGCTCCGGTGCTGAAACCAGAGACCAGAGTTCTTTCTGCGGCTCCCTCGGTGCAAGCCAACCCGGTGCGATGCGCCTCCTGATCCCAGACTCCTAACGGACACCCCGTTACACACTAAATGTGCTGATTGGCCTGGATCCGCCCCTCCTCAGAGGCAGCGATGCAGCCAGGCACTCGCCCTTTGGAGGGCACAGGGCGGAGAGTGCCCTGGGCCGAGTCTGAGAGAGAGCATCGAGCTCGGTGCCAGGCGTGGCCGTGGGCACAGAAACTTCCCGGAAAGAACCGTGTCCTGGGCAGCCCTGCCTTTCACTGACAGCTGACGTGTGTGTATGTAAAAGCAGCTGAGCTGTCCCTCCTCAGAGGAAGAGGCCAGTGGCAGAGAGCCCTTCCCTCTCCTGATGAAGAAGTTGGCTCGCTGAGACCGACCATCAGCAGTCTCGCAGCTGGCATGAGTGCCCCGAAAGGCCGCGCCCCAGCCTGAGCAGGGGCGATGGGTGGGGAGAAGGGCGCCTGACTGGCAGCCCGGGTTACAGCAGGAGGCATGTCTCCCGGCTCTGCAGCTCTGTCCGCAGGCCGTGGCTGTCACACGCGCAAGCGTATCGTCGGCGACGCATGCGCTTCATGAGAAGGTGACAGTTTGACCGCCCCGAGGTGCGTGGTTGCGGGGGGTGGGCAGTGTCTCCTAACCCATCTCTGCTGGTCCCCTCGTCACCCACCTTGCCGTCAAACCCCTCGTGCCCCAACACTCCTCAAGAGCTCTGCGAAAACCCGTGGCGCCCCAAATTGGAGAGAACTGGATTTTCCTAGGGACATGGAAAACCTCTTGATTGGTCTGGATGCTGCCATCTGGGGTCCCTGGGATGGGGGCTTTGCGTCTCAGACGCGCCATCTGCAGGTGCTTCTTCCAAGTGGTCCCCTGGGCCCTGGGACCCGCTGCCTCCCAGGCTGGTGAGGGGGGCAGGGGTGCCAAGTGTCAGACTCTGGATGTGCCCAGCAGACAGTGGTCCGCAGGAATCCCTCACGGACTGGTCGTGGGCTGGGAGAGAGCGGAGGCCATGTTTGAGGCCTGGCCGGTTTAAAATCTAGTAATATGTTCAATGATAAAGAATTCTGTAAAAATAGGTTTTTACGGATTTCAGAGAGAGAGAAGAGATCGGAACATCAACAATGAGAGAGAATCATCAACCGGCTGCCTCCTGCCTGCCCCACACTGGGGAAGGAGCCTGCAAACCAGGCTTGTGCCCCAACTGGGAATGGAACTGTGACCTCCTGGTTCATAGGTCGACCACTCAGCCACTCCCGCCAGGCAATACCACGAAATGTTAACCTACGTGGAGAGCAGGAATTTGATTCTTTCCTGTGGCATCTTTGTGTAATAGGAATTCAGTCTGAACTGTTTTCCAGTCACAGTCAGAGTCTCTACATGGACCCATTGTCTAAATTATCCACTGGTGTTGCTCAGTGAATAAAGTGTCGGCTCTCGGGACTGAAGGTCCCCATGTCTGATTCTGGTCAAGGACATGTACTTTGGTTGCAGGCTCCAGCCCCAGCCCTGATGGGGACATGTGAGGGAGACAATCAATCGATGTGTCTCTCTCACATCCACGTTTCTCTCTCTGTTTCTCCCCCTCCCTTCCACTCTCTCTAAAACTCAAAGGAAAAATATCCTGGGTTGAGGATCAGCAACAACAACAAAAAGTTAGATTGTAGTTCCTGTGCGATCTCTGCACATCTGTCTCCGCTGAACCTTGACCTTATAGATGTATCACTGGGAGGAAAACCAACACCTCGTCTTTTTTTTTTTTAATATATTTTATTGATTTTTTACAGAGAGGAAGGGAGAGAGATAAAGAGTTAGAAACATCGATGAGAGAGAGACATCGATCAGCCGCCTCCTGCACGCCCCCTACTGGGGATGTGCCTGCAACCAGGATACATGCCCTTGACCGGAATCGAACCTGGGACCTTTCAGTCCACAGGCCGACGCTCTATCCACTGAGCCAAACCAGTTTCGGCCTACACCTCGTCTTGAACATCTCAGTCCTCTCCAAGGTACTTTGCAGCTCCTCTATCTCCCTCATCCGCCACCCACGTGCCAATAACATTCTGTGTCGAGTTAAAATGTGTGGGACGCAGGAGACAGGCGTCCCTGGAATACCTCAACCCTAAACGCTCATCTCCGGGGTGAGACTCCGCGCCTCGCTCCCGTTTCGCACGCAGAGAGAGAATTAGGGGGATAATTAGGGTGTGATGAGCAGGCGTCTCCGCCCACCCACGGGCACCAGAGGCTCTGCGCTTCCCTGTGACAGGTGAACTGGGGTGACCTGACTGCCTGATGAATCACCCCCCACCTGTCACTGGGTGCGGTTGTTCGACGCATGAACCCGGACTGGGTCCCCAACTTGGATGCACCCCCGGGCTCCCTAAGTTTCCCCAGGCGTGCCCTCCCGACAGGAGCCGGGCTTCGGAGCACTTGTGGGATGATTCTCCCCGCCTCTCCCCTTCCCCCCAACTCCTGTTGACAAAGGGAAGATGCAAATCGCGCGCAAAGTCAGGGTAAGGTGTCGTGAATGCCAGCGGCCCTGCCTTCCACGGTCCTTGCGCCTTTTCCAGCTGGGAGGTGGCGTGTCCAGTTACAGACTGTTCGCAGCTCTCCGAGCACACGGGATGCTGTGTAATTTACATGTAAAGACAACGTAGTTCAGGCAGCTCCTCTGGTGTTATTGTGAAATTTCCATCCGAAAGAAAACCAGTCAGCTGGATAAATCACGCGGCAGAATATTGTCAAATGGTGTTAAATATTTTGATGCTTGAACAATTACTTCAGACGGTACGGGAGAGGTGGAGGATTTTGCGAGGCGTGTATGTTGCCACTTGAAAGAGAACGCGGTGGGGGGGAGAAAGACACACGTTATACTTCGCCTTCTAAGCGCAGCCTACCCACGGCACCCAGAGAAAACAGCAGCTCCCCCATGATCCTGTGTCCAGGGGAACCCCACCCAGCACAACCCCAAAGTGTTCCCAAAGTCTGTCACACGGTATGCTCTTTTTACGCGTTACTTTGGTCTCCGGGCTGCGTGCACATGAGTGTGAGCTTCATGAGACCAGGGAATTCTGACCCAGGCGGAGGCCTGTGTCCCCAGCAGCTGAGCGGCGCTTGGTACAAAGTGGACACTGAGTAGCTATGGGCTGAGTGAGCCGTTGAGTGGCTAAGTGAAGGTGTTGGCCTGATCCTAAAAGGAGGACATAACTAGCAATAAATCATCTTGAAATATGTAACTGTCTCGCTTTATATATGAAAACAGTTGGCAGGTGCCCACTGGCCGCTCACTCTGATGGGGCTGGCTTCGTCGTCATCTCCATCAAAATTAAGTCTCGTCCCCACATTTTTCTTGGTACCTGAGACCTGGCTTCTGTCCCTCTAGTTGGAATTACTCAGTTAGAATCTGTATACAGTGGTACCTCGAGATACGAGTTTAATTCGTTCCTTAACCTTGAGGCGTGGGAAACTATGAGACGCCCCAGTCGCGGTAAACTGGTGGGTTGTGTGCAGCTGGCCGATCCGCGCGATGACTCCTATCTCAAATGTTGCTCGTATTTCAAAGCAAAAATCGCTCGCTCGACACTCGTATCTCAAAAATCTCGTATGTTAGGGCACTCATATCTCGAGGTACCACTGTATTTATTTATTTTTTTAATATGCAGTACCTCCTCTATTGCTCCACTCATTGTCTAATGAACCTTGCATTCTGAGAGGGTAGTTTCCCAATGACGTTCTGCTTGTATCAAAAGGCCCTCGAAACAAACGGGAATTAAAACTGTGCTCTCCCCTTGCCCCCCCCCCCCCCGCCCCCTGCCCCCCCCCTTCTTTCTGTACCCCCGTCTGCCCCTTCCCTCTTATGAAACATAAATGGAGAATGAATTCTCAATCCTTTTTTCATTCATATTTTAAAAGCTAGTAATCCAGCCATCAGGCTCTTTGGCATTTACCCAAAGGACTTAAAAAATGTGTCCCACAAAAAAAAACAAAAAACGTGCAGGTGGATTTCCGTGGCGGCTTTATCCATCGTTGTCAGAACTTGGAAGAGGCCGCACATCCTGCAGCACAGTGGTTCTCCACCTTCCTAAGGCCGCGACCCTTGCATACAGTTCCTCATGGGGTGGTGACCCCCGACCATGACATTTTGCTACCGTGATGCATCATGATGTAAATATCTGCATTTTCCCATGGTCCTAGGCGACCCCTGTGAAAGGGTCGCTCGACCCCCAAAGGGGTCGTGACCCACAGGTTGAGAACTGCTGCAGCAGGTGACTGGATCGCAAGCTGCGGTCCGTCCACCCCGTGGAATAGTATGCAGTATGTACTAAAAAGAAATGAGCTGCGAATCCAGGGACAGAGCGGGAGGAACCTACATGCGTGTGAGCGAGGGAAAGGAGACCAGCCGGAAAAGATGCCAACTGTGTGACCTTCGGGAAGAGGCAAGCCCCTGGGGTCAGCAGCAGGGCGGAGCTGCGGGTGCAGAGCTCCTGCCACAGCTGGCGGGGTCAGGTGCCAACTTCTGCCACTTGCACGGGAAGCACCACGCCCTCCTCGGAGCCAGGACCCGGAAACTGCCGCCAGTGGGTGTTTATTCCGAGCCCAAACGGTGGCACTAACAGTCTCCTTCTGGGCTGTGCGCTCTTCCCATTTACCCCGGAGCGAGGATCAGGGCCTGCTTAGCCCGTAAGCCTTCTTTTATTTATTTATTTTTCCCAAATAAAATGTTTTATCAGAAAAACCTGAACATCACAGGGAGACCTGCCCCTTCGGTGGCTGGCCAGCAGCCTCTGGATTCACCTGCAGGAGGGAACGACGGGGGTGGATAATCATTTTCAACCACGTCCGTGTGAGCCCTCAAATCCGGATTTGGGTTAAGCCCCCTGATATGTCCTTGACCCGTCATTGATTTCACTACAAATTGAAATACATAAATCCCCGCCCCCCCCATCAAATGTCCCGGCTATTGAATGTTCACCCTCCCGTGGTGATGCTGAGACCTCAGATGCATACAGATGTATGTTTAGTGCCCATTACTGTAGAATAAAGGACTTTGTAAGCAAACACTAATTACTTTTGCCGTCGGGAGGAAAACCAAAATCCATATCAATTTAGATTATGAGAGTCCGCAGTAGATGTGCTCACGAATAATCCGTCTTAGCCATTTATTAAATTACAAATGCATTTTTATAAATCTAGTTGGCATGTAGGTATTTCATAAGGCACAATCAATGCCAGGGAAGATTGGATTAAGAAAGCTGGTCCGGGGCCTGACTGCTAGTTAGGAAAAATCTGCGGCTGTAAATGGTTCTGCTCTGGATCAAGAACAAATCCGATCACAGAGCAGAGGATAACGTTGTTTCTTCCTCCCGCCGGGGGCCCTGACCTTTGTGTTGATAGCGGGGGTATTTTTTTACAGCTTCACCTTGTGTTTTATTCCCTTGGACTCGAAAGGAATTTGATGGTCAGCCTCGAGCAGAGATGGTGATCACGGCCAGACGAGGCAGGTCACGGAGGGAAGGATGCGGAGTCGTGGGCACAGGAGGGTGGAGTCTGGGGTACACACCCACAGGACTCTCCCATCAGCCCGGGCCCCGGAGCCCACTTCTGGCTTCTCACGCACTTCTATTTCTTGGGTACCTGACGCCACCAAACAGGTGTTTCAGGCTGGCGTTAAAAAAATATAAAAATCTCTTAATCCATTTGATAATTAAATGTTCAAATTCACTTCCAGTTTCCTCAGATTAGTTACCTCCTCGACAGAAGTCGCCTAAAACATCAAGCCGGTCCGTAACGGCTAAGAGGGATATCGTGGGAGCCCCTGGTAACGAATCCTACCAGGGCCTGTATATTTATTCTATATCGTCATTGAACTCATTCATTTCAGTGTTTTCTTTGTGAAAGAAATGTGGTGGGGGAAGCAATGGACGGTTACGTTCTACTTTGTAAAGCCCGAGAATGATCTGGTCGTGTCATTTAAAAATAACTCAGTAGCCGAGACTGTTTTGGCTCAGTGGATAGAGCGTCGGCCTGCGGACTGAAAGGTCCCGGGTTCAATCCAGTCGGGGGCATGTACCTTGCTTGCGGCACATCCCCACTGTGGGGTGTGCAGGAGATGGCTGATCGATGTTTCTCTCTCATCGATGTTTCTGACTCTCTGTTCCTCTCCCTTCCTCTCTGTAAAAAAATTAATAAAAATATATTTAAAAAATAATAATAACTGAGTAAAACAGTGTGGTGGGGAAATGTTGGTTGGAGCTAACTGGTATACCTCACCAGACGTCGCTCCCACTCTTATTTTGGAATCCCATCCTGTTTGCTCAGGTTCGCTCCCCGGTCGCCGCCATTGGCTTCCGCTCCATGTAGGGCTTCTCCCTCCACCCACCCGCTGCTTGGAAGACAAGGAGCCCACCCGTCCGCCACCTCGTCCCCTGAGTATCGCATCCATAAGCGTATCAGTCCCTCTGGGGTTTCATTTGCATCTGACAACGCCAAGCCCACAGTGTGTCCTTAGTTCCTATTGGAGAATTCTCAGGCGGGTGGGGTGGAGGACAGCGCCGTGCCCTTTGGTGGCCACCTGTGTGCCATACAGCGGCTGCCACCAGCCGCAGGAGCCACCTGGAAGAGGACGCTCCGGTCAGCCTCCCAAAAGCTCCTCTTGGTTGTGGGAGACTCTGACCTAACCATCTCCAGAGCGTAACAATTACTCTTCACCCCTAAGACGTACAGACCCCGCGAATGGAGGGAGCTCTCCCACTGTTCCAGAGCCCCTTGGCGGCGCAGCCACGCCATCAATCCAGGGTCTTATTAAAAGACAGCAGTTTTATTGGGATATAATTTACCCAGCGCTCCGTTCACCTGTTAATGTGTGCGATTTAATGGTTTTTAGTACATTCGCAGCCAAGAATAATTATATTGATTCATCGCAGCAGTCCATTTTAGGATATTTTTATCGCCACCGCCCTGGAAACCTGGTACTCCAGGAGCAAGCTCTGTCTTCTCCCCATGCAGTCCTCCCAGCGCCAGGCCAGCTCTGAGCTACTTCCCGTTTCTGTAGATTCGCAGATTATTCTAGACATTTCCTATCCGCGGAATCAGACAGCGCGTGTGCTTTGTGAAAGACTTCTTTCCACCAGCACCGTATTTTCAAGATTCATCCAGGTTTCGACACATAACAATGATTTTTATTGTGAAAATACCTCGCCGTATGGCTGTGCATTTTATGCAGCTGCGGATGAGTCCAAGGATGTTAATCCGTGCTCTTTTTTTAAAAAATATATTTTATTGATTTTTCACAGAGAGGAAGGGAGAGAGATAGAAAGTCAGAAACATCGATGAGAGAGAGACATAGATCAGCCGCCTCCTGCATGCCCCACACTGGAGATGTGCCCGCAAGCAAGGTACATGCCCTGGACCGGAATCGAACCTGGGACCTTTCAGTTCGCAAGCTGACGCTCTATCCACTGAGCCAAACCGGTCTCGGCAATCCATGCTCTTTTAATGACACCCCTCTACTGCCTGTGCCTCTCCTTAGGCCGACTGGTCGCCAGCCAACCTGGCATATTGTACAGCTCAGCTGACTTTCAGCACTATTGCAGAGGACAGCTCCCTGCCAGGTCCCAGAGCCCCAGAGGCACCTGGGATCCAGCCTGGACTTGTGTGTAGTTGGCAAAGAGACCTGGGTGGACCCCACTCCACCTGCCCTCAGCTCCCCTCAGCAGAATCCCCAGCTCCAGGGTTTCGCTCTCTGAGTCGCAGGAAGAGAAGGAAAGTATTTTCACCAAGTTTTCAGAGTAGATTGGATCCTCGGACGACTGCGTGGCAAGTATATTTCGTATAACCATAAAGTCTCAGCTTCGGGGTTTTTCTTTCTAAGAGAAATTCGATCGTGGCATGTTAAATTTTATTCAGATGTCCTCTAAAGCTAGATTACATATTAATAGGTGAGAGGCACAGTGCCATGAGGAGCCACCATCTCAGGTATAAAATTTATCTTACAGAATAGTTAGGTTAAACATCCGAATCATGTCATCCATCACCTAAAGTGAGATGTATTATGTTATGGCTTATGTAACAGTTATGTACATTGTTATGATATTAGATGTTAAGAATTTTCTGGGGCGGAGGTGCATAATGTATCTATAGAGGAAAATGAGTAAGTATCTAAGTGGAAGGTATTAGTTGGATTATTAATCTCCGCCGTTTACAGTCAGGGAAACCTGTTTAAAGCCAGGCTCGATTAGTCTCTCTTTGCATTTTACATGCTCATCGACACGGATTATGATGAAAGATGGACCAGGGAGGAGAGGGGTGTTCTGGCACTTAGGAGCATCTTCTCGCTTGGATTCACAACGTCATTTGTCCGAAACACCACTGGCCTTGGTGATGAGGGAAATAATGACAGCCAGGAGTCCACTCCATCATAACGCGTCCCCCGACCCAACAAACGACATGTCCCCGGAAGCCCCCCGGTCCCCGGTGTTGGTCTAACAGACGTGAAGGAGCCCGAGGTCCCGTCAGTGTCCTCTCGGGGGACCCGGGCCGGCAGCACGGTTTCTGCGCGGTCATCTGTGGAGAGCGCGTGTTTCAAAAACATCCGAGAGGCTGTGAGACAAGAGGGGGCTGGCCAGTGGGACAGGCATGCAGCGATGCATCCATGCACAGCTCGTCGTCGAGGTGGGACTCGTGTTCTAAGAAGCGTAGGAGACCCATAAAGAAGTCATTTCTCGCTCCCCATAGCTGAAAACCAGTTTGGCTCAGTGGACAGAGCATCGGTCTGTGGACTGAAAGGTCCCAGGTTCGATTCCAGTCAAGGGCATGAATCTTAGTTGCTGGCACATCCTCAGTAGGGGGTGTGCAGGAGGCAGCTGATCGACGTCTCTCTCTCATTGATGTTTCTGGCTCTCTATTCTTCTCCCTTCCCCTCTGTAAAAAATGATGTCATTCCTTGCTCCCCGTGCGCAGGTGCGATTTGCTTATTGGACCGTTTCTCGGGGGCTGCTGTGGCCTGGGTGTTCATTTCCTGCCGTCCACTGTTCAGATCTCGACACCTTCATTCCCTGTTTCCCCGAAAATAAGACAGTGTCTTCTATTAACTTTTGCTCCCAAAGATGCGCTAGGTCTGATTTTCAGGGGATGTCTTATTTTCCCATGAAGAAGAAGATGGTACATATTTATTGTTGAACAACAACAACAACAAAAATTATCATCTGTAGACGGTCCGGTAGTCGTTGTCATCACCAACCAGCTCACGGAGGGGCCGCAGTGCAGCCGGAGCTGTTCAGCAGGGCGAGGTCTCTTTAAATCAGGAGGCAGACGCCTGGCGGTAGCTTCGGGGGCCTTCTATTCCAGGGAGGCCTAATGTTCGGGGGAGGCCTTATGATCGGGGAGGTCTTATTTCCGGGGGATGCCTTCTATGACAGCGATAGGCAAAACTGGAAGTAGGTCTTATTTTCGGTGGATGTCTTATTTTCAGGGAAACGGGGTAACAGGAAACTTTTTCCCTGGATGATTGTGAAACCCCCTTTGACAGGTCAGGGTTCTCTGTGGCCGAGCTGTGGCGCGCTGGGGTCCCGATAAGCCGTATTTTGGGGTCTGCCCAGCATGTCCGGGCGTGAGCAATGCAGAAAAGCCGCCCTTCCCTGTTCCTAAAATCAGGGTCCCCTGGGATTTACCACGTGCCTGGAGAGACAGCCCCAGGGTTTCTCACACACACACACACTTTTCCTTCCAGCACATTCTGCCTTATCACACACACTATCCTTTTCTTTTTTTTCTTTTATATATATATATATTTTTTATTGATTTTTCACAGAGAAAAGGGAGAGGGATAGAAAGTCAGAAACATCGATGAGAGAGAGACATCGATCAGCCGCCTCCTGCACGCCCCACACTGGAGATGTGCCCGCAAGCAAGCTGCATGCCCCCGTCCGGAATTGAACCTGGCTGGGACCTTTCAGTCCGTGGGCCGACGCTGTATCCACTGAGCCACACCCGACTCGGCCACACTGTCCTTTTCGTTGTCCTGCTGCAGCTAACCTCTGACCTCAGAGGTCCTCCTCCACCCGCCCCCTTTCCCGGTGATCTCCTGGCCTCCAGGTGGCCCGCCAGTCACCGGTGAGACCCGAGGTGTCCCTGGCCGTTCCCCGACACGTACCCTGACACCCACCCTGACACCCCTCCACACGGGCCTCGCTCTCGCTCTGCTCCCGCTTGTTTCCTATCACGGGCGGCGATAAAGGACGGCAATTGAAATGCTATAAACCGCTCTGGCCGCCGCGCCCGGGCGCGCAGATCTGGTTAGCTCGCCGGCGAAGGCCATTCCGCCTGCCTCTCGGAGCCCTCGATGTGTTTGGAAATTTTCACATTTGATTTATACACACCGCGTCTCTCTCTCCACCCTCTCCTCCTGTTCCTCACACTTGTTTTCCTTCCGAAAGAATGAAAAATAGCGGCGGGGGCCTGTGGGCTGGAATGGAAATGTCAGAGCCAGAGGAGCGGACCGCATCAAAATCAGGGAGCCCCTTCCCCCTGGAAATAGTAGCGGTGGCGTCTGACTGGGGCTGGGGAGATGCAGTGGGTTTCTACCCGAAGGCTGTCCCCTGCCCCTGGTTCCCCCGCCCCCCGCCCACAGCCTGGGGGGAGAGGCTCCCGGGCTGAGTCAAAGATAGATGTCCCCCCTCGATGTGAAACACGCCCGGAGCTGCTGTCTTTCGGTCAGCCGTACAACAGCATCTTTGATTTGCAATTTTATATGGATTTCAATTTGCTTCATTGTTTTCTTGGAACCAGTGAAGACATATCTCACACAGAAACATATTTGACAGGAGGCGCAGAGAGAGGCCCCTCCCAACACTGCAACTGGTGGGCTTGCTTTCTGGAGGCACCGAGTGACTCTCCCCAACCGCCTTGTAGTCTGTGGAGGGCGGAGGGCAGGGTGGACAGGCCGGATGGTGCCGAAACCGGTGCGGCTCAGCAGCTAGAGCGTCGGCCTGCGGACTGAAAAGTCCCGAGTTCGATCCCGGTCAAGGGTATGTACCTTGGTGGCGGGCACATACCCCCAGTAGGGGGCGTGCAGGAGGCGGCTGATCGATGTCTCTCTCTCATCCATGTTTTTAGCTCTCTATCCCTCTCCCTTCCTCTCTGTGGAAAATCAATAAAATATATTTTAAAAATAAAATAAAATAGAAAATAAATGTGGTTTCTCTTCTAAAAAAAAAGGCAGGACAGAGAGGAAGGGGCACACCGGTGAGAACGCTTGCGGGATGCTCTTCCTGCTCCCCCAGCAGGACGGGGGTCCCAGGCTGCCCAGGGGGCCGGTGTCTGCACCTCCCTTGCCACCACCCACCCACCCAGCCGCCTTCTCACATCCAGCGTGGCTCCTGCAAGTTCATTAACACCGGGGAAAACTGTGCTCGAAGGGATTCCTTAGGAAATTGCGGTTTGAAGAGTAGTTGAACAGAAATACCTGGGGTTTTTTTTGTTTTTTTTTCAAATATATTTTATTGACTTTTTACAGAGAGGAAGAGAGAGGGATAGAGAGTGAGAAACATCGATGAGAGAGAGACATCAATCAGCTGCCTCCTGCACACCCCCTACTGGGGATGTGCCCGCCACCAAGGCACATGCCCTTGACCGGAGTCGAACCTGGGACCTTTCAGTCCGCAGGCCGACGCTCCATCCACTGAGCCACACCGGTTTCGGCCGGAAATACGTTTTCTGAGCAACCCGGATCCTCCTCAAAACCCATCGCCCTGCCTTTCAGAATACAGTGGTACCTCGAGATACAAGCACCCTAACATACGAGATTTTTGAGATACGAGCCGTCGAGCGAGCGATTTTTGCTTTGAAATACGAGCAACAGTTGAGATAGGAGTCATCGCGCGGATCGCCCGGCTGCACACGACCCACCAGTTTACCGCGACTCGAGCGTCTCATAGTTTCCCACGCCTCGAGGTGACGGAACGAATTAAACTCGTATCTCGAGGTGCCACTGTAACAGCTCTCCTCGGTCACCCCCCTGCCATGCCATTCCCCGAGCTGCGCGTCCGGGGCCTCTCAGGAAGGGGGGTCTCCGGCGGGGGGCCTCCGCTCGGTCGGCATTTACTGAAATACGATGGAGACTAATTTAAAAGACGGAGGGCTTGCAGACGGTGAGGAAGCACGATTCTTCCCGAGCTGAAGGGGAAAGTGAAGAACGCATTCCGGGCAGAATTCTGGCGTTTATCTCCTTCCGGGTGCAAGAGAGGGTGGCGCTTTCCTGGCGAAGTGAAGCAGAACAAATTGGCGTGGCCAGTGGGCTGTGGCGGGCTTACACACCTCTGTGCCCTCCCTCACTTTCCGTCGCGTCAGGGTTTGGAAACGTTTGTAGAAACTCTCTTTCTCCCCCCTCACCCCAAAGAAATACAGAGAGCAACCAGCGTTGGACATAGAGCCTGCAGGGAAAGTAAGCTGCTTTAAGGGCCTGATTGAGGGGTTCACAGTGAGCTGTATAGCCTTGCTTTCCTGGAAGAGACAGACCCCTGAGTCACTGGCCCGTTTGGTACAAGGATCCCCAGGAAATCCCGCATCCCGGTGAGCCGGGAGGCTGTCCCTCCCCGGGTACCCTGGCATCTGCACGATGCTCCCCATGGATCACGTTGTGACAGCTAAGAACACCCCGATGGATGGGTCACTCCTTTCGAATAACAGGTTTGGTGCTTTCTGGAACAGGAGTGCTTTGTAGCACAAAACACCTTCCATGAGTACAAGGAACGTACGTTTAGATTCTCAACCTTCCTAATGCTGCAACCCGTTAATACAGTTCTTTATGTGGTGGTGATCCCCAACCATAAAGTTATTTTTGTCGCTACTTCATAACTGTAATGTGCTACTGTTATGAATCTTAATGTAAATATCTGTGTTTTCTGATGGTCTTAGGAGACCCTGCTAGCTGTTCGCGACCCACAGGTTGAGAACCGCTGGACTTTAGAAAAAATGCATGGTTTTTTCCTAAATGTTTGAGAGAAACCCATGTTTTCACCCCAGCCAGCTACTTGAGGCTCTTCTGGATTTTGGGTGGTAGTGGCTGCATGTTTTCTTACATGTGTATCCAGCGCAGACTGTGTGTTGGTCATTGTGTGTGCTGCGGTCATGGACACACAAAGAACTGAACTTAAACAGGAGAATGACACACTGTTAAGAGCCCAGCAAAATAAATGCGCTGCATGCCCACCTCCACGAGGCAGGGCCAACGTCGTATTCCAGGCAAATGTGTAGCTTTCAATACACTTCCATCCTGTAACATTTACAAATAAGCCGGTGTCCAGCTTGAGAGGTTAGCAAAGATAATCAATCAAAGCGATAGAAGTCAGGAAAATAATGACAGAAATGATTAAATGATATGAAACCAGGAAATAGGTAAATCTAAGAGCGGTTACTGCAGGTGACATTATTAACTAGTGAAAAGTCTTATGCAAAAAAAAAACAAGGAAAGCACACACACACACACACACACACACACAATTGGTAATTCGTCATTATAATTGTGTTACATACCTTGTAACCAGTAATTACGAGGGGGCTCTATCAATATAGGAGACATTAAAGGTGTTAAAGAAATGGATGATTTTTTAAAAAATATATTTTATTGATTTTTTACAGAGAGGAAGGGAGAGAGATAAGAGAGCTAGAAACATCAATGAGAGAGAGAGACATCGATCAGCTGCCTCCTGCACGCCCCCTTCTGGGGATGCGCCCACAACCAGGATACATGCCCCTGACTGGAATCGAATCCGGGACTCTTCAGTCTGCAGGTTGACACTCCATCCACTGAGCCAAACCGGTCTCGGCTGGGATGATTTTTTTTGAGCAACACAAATTATCTAAGTTAACTCAAGTAAAGAATATATTAAGAAACAAAATAATACCCTACCTCCCCCCACCCAAAAAAAAACCTATAAATTTATGAAATTATAAAATGCATCGTAGTGATCCCCTCTGGAAGACCTGGGCTGCCGATTTCAGGGACCACCCAGTTCACATGAAGAATCGATGTGTAAGTCTATGCAACACAATGGCTTCAGGACCCAGAAATAGAGGCCCCGCCGGTAAATGCCCTCTGTGCAGCCGCCTCACTGGAGGCCTCCGGGGGCCACGTCAGACATGCTGAACCAAGCCCAGGGCGGGGGGTGGTCCTGGAACCCCCGGAGAACGGGGGCCACGCACAGTGCTATCCACGGTCTGAGTGTCCGTGCCCCCCCCCCCGCCAAATTTATATGTTGAACTCAATCCCCAAGGTGATGGATTAGGAGGTGGGGACGTGGGGTATTGATTAGACCATGAGGGTGGGGCCCCCAGGAGTGGGATTGGTGCCCTTATGAAGGAGACTCATCCCTTCTTCCTGGTGAGAAGAAGGTGAGAAGCTTCCTAAAATCGAGGACCTGAGCACATGTGGGGATGCCCTGGACTGGCCTGTGTTTAGCCAAATCGGAGTGGTCCTAGGGAATCATCGTCTGTAGATCCAGACCCGGAGGCCAGGATTCCCGTTGGCGTTACCAGTGATGAGCATCTACCGTTTACCTGGGGTGACTGGCAAACGGTGGGTTACAGCAACCATTTCGCTTTGGAGACGTGATGATCATTGAGTCTGACACCGAGCTTCCTCTTTTACTCCGCCCTCTCGTGATGGGCGGCGAAGAGGGGAAACTGATGGGTGGAAATAACAGTAGTGTTTGGGGCGGGTTTTCAGGAAGCAGATATTAAACAGTCCCTGTGCGTTCATCTGTTTGACAGTAATTTTCCTTGTGAAAAGGTCGTCCGTTTCCAGGCTAGTTTTTGAGAGATACTCCCCGTCCTTAATCTGTTTTACTTGAAAGATTATAGAAACTCAATTTACACTGAATGATTGGAGGAGAGTCTCCGAGTATAGGCGGCTGATAATTAAGTTGTCGTAAATAGACACGCCGCGAACTCTGCTTTCTACTAAATATTCTGACAGCCCTTGAACTCTGCTTTCTACTAAATATTCTGACAGCCCTTCTCCTCCTCCGGGGATGCTGCGAAACGGGGGGGGGAGCTATGTCCGCGGTGAGGTGATTTCTACTCCTTCACTCATACAGGTGGCATGAATATGGCACGTCCTATCCCGTCTTCCCAGCAGTGTGCACACAGCACATACCCTTTCAAAGGTTGATACCCGTTGTCAGCTTTCAAGTGCATTTAATAAAAACTTTAGAAATAAGTCATCCAAAAAAAAAAAAAAAAGGACAATCACCTGCAGATTAAATGGAGGTTGATCCAGCATCTATCTCCTCTAGTTTCACTCCGAGGACTGCTTCCCCCACTCCGTGCCCTTCCTGATGTGACCTTAGGAGTGACCTCTGAACTCTGGGCCACCTACTCAACCTCTCGACGTAGGCGTCGTAAAATCGGGCCCTCCGGGTGCCTATTTCCCCACCACCCGGCAGGGTGCTGTGTACACGGGGCTGCCGGCCGGATCCAGAGCAGGCAGGGAGCCGTAAAGCAGAGGAGTCTGCCTCTCTGGACTCGGTGATGGGTGGCTCTCATTCGGGAGGCAGTTGGCGCTCCATCGAGCCGACGAGCCCCATTCATTTACGTGAGGACTGGAGCGGCGAGCGCAGCCTGTTTGTTAGGAGAAGCGGCGGCGAGAGGATTCATCAAAATAATGACCCGAAGACCCGGGAAAATCAATACCCACTTTTCAGGGCCAGATCCTTATCCTCACCCCGAGTGACAGGTGGCCGTGCCAGGGTGCCCCTCCCCCCCCCCCCCCGATCCCGAGGACAGGCGTCCCCTGCGGGCAGACAGAGGGAACGTCACCCGGCCTTCCTGCCCGCGGCTCTGTTCTAAGGGCGGCTGGGGCTCCCTGGGGATGTGGGGGCCTTTTCCCCCCCCCCCCCGATGAATGTGTCCATTTTTTTCACACAGCGCGGCTGCCGTGGAAGGGATGGGGGCTGTTACCGTCCCCGTTTAGATCCAGTTTGTAAAATGCAAGTGGGAGACAGTGAACCCAGCTCAGCATGCTGGTAATTTCTCTCAAAGGCTTCTGTGTGCTTGCGCTCAGCTTCGGCTCCTGCTGAGCCGCATCCCTTTCTCCCAAGAAGATACATTGATGCGAAGGCATCTGCCTGGTGCCCCAAGAAGATACATTGTTGCGAAGGCATCTGCCTGGTGCCTCAACTCCGGGGGGGACTGCATCTCCCCATTGTTTGGATTTTCTCTACTTGGAGGTCAAGGTTAATTGGAGTGTTAATCTTGGATGGGGTGATCTGATAGGGTAACAGCAGGTGGGTGAGGCAATGGGAACCTCACCTGTGAGTCCCTCCTTCACCAGATAGGACCTGGGCAAGCAGCTGCCATAGGCTGGAGACACCCCCGCCTCCCTCAGGAACCAGTGGTTCTCAACCTGTGGGTCGCGACCCCTTTGGGGGTCGAACGACCCTTTCACAGGGGTCGCCGAAGACCATCAGAAAATGCAGATATTGACATCACGGTGCATCACAGTAGCAACATTTCATGGTTGGGGGGGTCACCACCCCATGAGGAACTGTATGCAAGGGTCTCGGCCTGAGGAAGGTTGAGAACCACTGCTCAGGAACGGTCAGCTGTACCCTAAGTGCTTGCCCACAGGCCAGGGGCTCTCCTCCGAACAGGATGTGTCTCTGTACGCCTCCCCCTGGAAGCATTTCTAAGCTTAACCCAGGTTTTTGTATAATCGCCCCCTCCCTGGACGGGAGAGCCAGGGATTCTCCGTTCCAATGGAGGGTGCGGAGGGGGGCAGGTCCCATCTCGGGGTGCAGGTGAGCGCCTTGCTGCGCGTCCGGAAGGTGTCTGTGGGTGGCAGGGGCCGGCTCCTGCGGCGCTCTGCTGTCAGAAGATAATGGTGTACATCCACGCGTCGCTGCCTTCTAGTTCTTGGCTAAATTTGGCAATGGTTTATACTGCTTCAAAGAAAGAGGGAGGACTCAATGGAAGGGGGAAATAAGAGTTGGTTTCCCCAGGCATTTTATGTATTGTTAGGCCCAGCGTTCGTTCAGGGTCCCCAATAAACAACCACCAGGGAGCCTTTTTCTGAGGCAAAAGCGAAGAGTCTTTATTCATACCCGGGTTTGGCTCCCAGCCTCTTTCTGGCGCAGCAGCGAGAGGAGAGACCGAGCCCCGGAAGAACAGTGGGTGATATGGGGGGTTGGTCATTTGGGTGGGCTTAAGGAGGTGACGTGGGTTACAGAGATTGGCCACTGGGGTCAGGGTTTATCTGTGGTCTAGCCTAATTAGGACCTTCGCTGTGTTCCTGGAGCTTCATTGGTCCATTCGGGCGGTGGTCGGGGAAGTTAGGACATGGCTGGCACCGCTGTGGTCACCCCAGAAAACGCAGGGGGTTTAGGCAGGGGGCCCAGCCCTAGAGGACAAGATGGAGGAGAGTTCGTTTCTGCTTTGTCCTTTCAGTATATTGCTTCATATTTACAAGAACCACATCAGAGAAATAGCACCATTCTGATCTTAGGCTCCTGCACTATGCAGAGAGAGGCCAGAGGGTCAGGCAGTTGGCCTAGCAATGCCGAGAAACCACATTTCTGGGTCTGAAATCAGCCTGTATTCTCTTTGACTTCGAAAAAGAGAGTTCAGCTCTTCCGAGGCCTTCATTCATATGAATAACAAAACATAACTGAATACTAGTCAATGTTTTCAAATGTCAAGGGAGATTTCAAGAGCATTATGGGTATCCATCAAAATCCACATTTTGGGCCTTTTTACCTCTATTTTATTTGACAAGTCGGTCTGCCCCAATCTTGGCCTCGGAGAGCGAAGCCAGAAGGTGCCGTGGCGAAGAGAAAGCAGGGGGAACAGAAATCGGAGGGTTGCGGGGAGATCCCTGTGGAGGGAGCGTTGGACGGAGGCACCGGCATGGTCTGCAGCCCAGCACCTCTGGGTGTCTGCTTCCATCTCTGGGAGACGAGGAACTGAGGTGTCTCCCCTGACCCTTCAACTCTGAAATGCTTTGCTGTCTTTCAACATGCATGGCACGTGTTCATGTTGGAGGCAGAGCTGCTGGGGAAGAAATCTGGTCAGGTCCTGACCGGTTTGGCTCAGTGGATAGAGCGTCAGCCTTCGGACTCAAGGGTCCTAGGTTCGATTCCGGTCAAGGGCATGTACCTTGGTTGCGGGCACATCCCCAGTGGGGGGCGTGCAGGAGGCAGCTGATGGATGTTTCTCTCTTCAATATTTCTAACTCTCCCTCTCCCTTCCTCTCTGTAAAAAATCAATAAAATATATTTTAAAAAAAAGAAAGAAAACTGGTCAGCGCTGGCCACGTGGCTCAGTGGGCGGGGCATTACCCACACACCAAACAGTCACCGGTTCCGTTCGTGGCCAGGGCACATGCCCGGGTTGCAGGCTCAATCCCATCAGAGTGTGTGTGTGAGACAGCTGATCAGTGTCTCTCTCTCCCTTCTTCTCTCTCTGTAAAAACGATAAAAACATTTATTTTTTTTTTTAAAGAAAACTAGTTCACACACACGTTATAGGAAGCATCCTCGGGGTAGAGGGCCGGGGTCCTGGCCGAGGGAGCTGACCTGGTCCCCGTTCCACCGGGTGCAATGTTTGGCTTCCTCCACCTTTCCCGTGTCACACCCACGTCCCATGTCACCATGGCGTTAATGGGCACTTCCAGGTCCCAGGCGGACACCTGCGCTTGCCGTTGACCTTCATCGGCAGCTTTATGGTGCAGTTAAGCTTAATGGCGCGTGCACTTTATACCAGACGCCCGTCAGAACTTCACTGCCGTCTGCCCCGCGCACGAGGATCACCCCTGCCAGTTCCCTGCGTCCCGTTTGGCTGCCCTAGGCCACGCCGACGCCAGTCTCCGCGTGAGCTCCGAACCGTCCGCGCGACCGGCTTCTGGAACAATCAGGCAGGCGTCTGCGTTCCGCGGATCGTGTCTCTGGTGATGACTCTTGGTCTTTCTCTCCGAGCAAATCGCACGGCGCTCCCCGAGTCCCCTCGCTCCACGGGGAGCCGCGCTTATAATTAAGAATAATGGCAGTCGCGACAGCGAAACCCTTTTCAGAGCATCCGGGGTACGCCCTCGTTCTTTTTTTTTTTTAATAAATCTTTATTGTTCAGTTTTTTACAGATGTTCCTCTTTTTTCTCCCCATCAGCCTGCACCTGATTTCCCCCACACCTCACCCCATACCCTTACCCTTCGCCAATTATGCCCTCATTCTTTTTTTTTAAATATATTTTATTGATTTTTTTACAGAGTAAGGGAGAGAGAAATAGAAAGTCAGAAACATTGACGAGAGAGAGACATCCATCAGCCGCCTCCTGCACGCCCCACTGTGGAGATGTGCCCGCAAGCAAGGTACATGCCCCCAACCGGAATCGAACCCGGGACCTCTCAGTCCGCAAGCCGACGCTCTATCCACTGAGCCAAACTGGTCTCGGCTTCCCTCGTTCTTAAAAGGTTTTCCTTTCTGGAGAGCCAGCCCCGTGGGGCTCCCCAGGGAGAAGTCTCCCACAAACGGCGAATGAATCCACGCCGAGGCCTTGGGTTGCTCGGCTCTCCCGATGGCCAATGCCAGATATGGGGACCCTCCTGGCCCAGCCATTCCCCTTACGGCCCCGAGGGGACCCATTTCCGTGCACAAGGTGCATGCATTCTCGTCTTCCCCCATAAACACGTATTTGCTCGCAGCAACACCCCGGTTGTGAAGCGTGGCCGGGAACCACCCTGGAGAGCTGAGCCGTAAAACAGCCCCCGCTAAGGAGTCGGGCACCTCGGGGGTCAGCGTGCGCACGCCCAGGGGTGATTTCCGTGGCCCTGGGAGAGTTCATGGAAACACCAGCCCTGGCCTGGGTATCGGTGGATAGAGCGTCGGCCTGCGGACTGAAAGGTCCCAGGTTCGATTCCGGTCAAGGGCACGAACCTGGGTTGCAGACTCCATCACCGGCCCTGGTCTGGGGGTGTGCAGGCAGGAGGCAACCGATGGATGTTTCTCTCACAAGGATGTTTCTCTCCCCACACACACTACCACTCTCTCTAAAAATCAGCGGAGCCAAAACCAGTGTGGCTCAGTGGATAGCGCGTCAGCCTGCAGACTGAAAGGTCCCAGGTTCAATTCCAGTCAAGGGCACGTACCCTGGTGGTGGGCGCATCTCCAATGGGGTGCATGCAGGAGGCAGCAGATGGTTGTCTCTCTCTCATCGATGTTTCTAACTCTCTATCCCTCTCCCTTCCTTTCTGTAAAAAATCAATAAAAATTTTTTTAAAAAATAAAGAAACCAGCGGAAAAATGCCTTGAGATGAGGATTAACAAAACAACACGAAAGAAAAAACCCCTCCCACTCCTCAGGTTTCGATGGAACCAGTGACAGGCTGACCCCGCAGACTGCGGAGGGCTTCCCATGCAATTCTCCCGAGTGCCGACCTCTGTGAGGTCTGAGCAGCCATGCTACCAGATCAGGTTCCCAACCTCCTTTCCTCTGCACGGGGCCATTGTGTCTTTAATCACCTGTGTTTTCAGGACCCTTATTTTATTTATTTTTTTAAAATATATTTTATTGATTTTTTACAGAGAGGAAGGGAGAAGGATAGTTAGAAACATCGATGAGAGAGAAACATTGATCAGCTGCCTTCTGCGCACTCCCTACTGGGGATTGTGCCCACAACCAGGATACATGCCCTTGACCGGAATCGAACCCGGGACCTTTCAGTCCGCAGGCCGACGCTCTATCCACGGAGCCACACCAGTTTCGGCCATTATTTTATTTTTTATTCACATCAGCCTTAACTTTATTCCTGGTTTCGGTTTAGCCTTGTCCTGGACTAACGGTTATCAACCTGTGGGTCTCGACCCCTTTGGGGGTCGAATGACCCTTTCACAGGGGTCGCCTAAGACCATCGGAAAATACAGATATTTACATCACGATGCATCACAGGAGCAAAATTTCATCGTTGGGGGTCACCACCCCATGAGGAACTGTATGCAATTGTCGCGGCCTTAGGAAGGTTGAGAACCACTGTGCTAGACGGTCTCTGAAAGCTTGGTTCTGTCCCAGCGAACATCTCTGATTCCCGCTGGGAAACTGACATGTCCACGTGGTGAAGAAGGGATCCTATGGTCCTGTAAACGCTGGAATCGTCCCCATCCAGCTCCGCTCGGCCACCAGGCTGTTTGTCAGGAGAGAAAAGTGTCCTGTGACCCTTAGTGACATGATCGACCTTCCTTTTCGCTTAACCAGCGGCACAGCGCGCTGCTCTGACCTGGCAATACTGGTTTGTGCACAATGCGTGTCCGTGGCCTCTGATGCTGTTTTATGCACAGTGCGTGTCCGTGGCCTCTGATGCTGGTTTATGCACCAGAGAGGGGAGAGAGTGGTAACCCGGGGTGGGGGGAGGGGTGCCTGTGGGTTTTGTACGCTTTACAAATCAGTTTCCGCCCTAAGTGGCTGGGTTCCTGTTTGTACCAGTGATCTCTGCCCACGCCACTGGGTCACGTGGGATCACAGGGTGACACGTACATTTGGTCACTTCGCGTTGTAACCCTTTGTAACACGGTTGGTTGGACAGCGTTTCCAATGAGGAGCAAGGAATCGGAGTTTTCACTGAAAGCTACATGTAAATGTAAGTCAGACTAGACGCGTCCAATTAATGATATCTCTGAGGGGCCAATCGACACATACATCTACATGAATGATGCTTTCAATCATAAGAATATCTCAAGACAAGGACTTTACGCAGATGCAAAGCTATGTACGGCAGAGACTCATTTAGAGGACACACACACACACACACACACACACACACGGAGATATGAATATATGCATTTATTCTTGGTAATGTCGTGCATATATTTTCCTGAGAGGGGGAAGAATTATTGCTTCAGAGGGAAATACTCTCAGGTACAAAATTATTCCGCAATTAAAGTTTAACTCGGTCGCCTTAAGAGGACATACGATGCCATATTGATGGGGAGAGTTTGTTCTGTGTACCGTTACCTCGTTTTACGTGTTTATATAAACACCAAGAACCACAGGCGTCTCCTCCTCTCTCGCTCACCGGTTCATTATCTCAAACCCGGAGGGACCCCACAGGCTGGGGGGCGTGTTGTCCGTGTCAGGTGGCCAGAGGGAGGCAGAGCAGGGAGGACCCGGCCTTCTGGCCCTTCCAGGCGGTTTCATGGAGCCGAAGGCCACACCGGCTGCATGTGATGTCCATTTCCCCTAAGTCCGTTCTAATGTGGGAGGAGTTTTTTTGTTTGTTTTTTTAAATATATTTTATTGATTTTCCACAGAGAGGAAGGGAGAGGGATAGAGAGCTAGAAACATCAATGAGAGAGAAGCATCCATCAGCCGCCTCCTGCACACCCCCTACTATGCCCTTGATCGGAATCGCACCTGCCACCTCTCAGTCCGCAGGCCCACGCTCTATCCACTGAGCCACACCGGTTCCTGCTGGGAGGAGTTCCGCATCGGGCACATACCAGCTCAGGGACGCTCGCTCGGGCACTGACTGTGGGTTCTGTTCTCCTTCCAGGAACCACGGACATGCCGTCCCTGCACAGCACGCGGCCCCAGGAGCTGCCCTGAAAGGTAAGCTTCCCACAGGGAAGAGCCCTCCTTCCCCGCTGATTGGCAGGCTTCGTTTCTATGGGAACGAACAGCAACAACTTTCCGGGACCCCTGGCCACCATGAGCTCATCTGTGCTGGTTTTCTGAAAGGCTGTGTTATGTGAAGGCGGTGACGTCGTGTACACTGAGCCCTGACCGGAGGGAGAGAAGACCTTTCCTGGGTCTCTCTGCGATGGTGGGGTGAGGGGGGTGGGCTCCCCAAGGCAGCGTTTCTGTGTTTCTGGTGAATTTCAGAATTCAAAACTCCAGAATTTGGCGTCACGGAAAGAGTACCCTGTTTCCCCGAAAATAAGACTGTGTCTTCTATTAACGTTTGCTCCCAAAGATGCGCTAGGTTTTATTTCCAGGGGAGGTCTTATTTTTCCATGAAGAAGAAGACGGTACACATTTATTGTTGAACAAAAAAAAAGGAAATGGATGACCTGTCTATGGTACGGTGGTCGTTGTCATCACAAACCAGCTCGCTGATGGGCCGCAGCGCAGCCGGAGCTGTTCGGGCAGGGCGAGGTCTCTTTAAATCAGGAGTCAGACGCCTGATGGTAGCTTTGGGGGCCTTCTATTCTGAGGAGGCCTTATGTTCAGGGGAAGTCTTATTTTCAGGGGATGCTTTCTATGACAGCGAGAGGCAAAACTGGAAATGAGTCTTATTTTCGGAGGATGTCTGACTTTCGGGGAAACAGGGTATTGGGAGTGAAGCCGAGCGAAGTATTGGTGCTGAGGTTTTGCCAGTGGTTCTCCAGGAGGGGATGTTTCATGAGTCTGAGTCACACAGTATGCCGTTCACGAGGCCCTACAAATGCTCAGGAGGTAAAGGAGGGAACCTTCGGGAATCATGTGTCTGCCTTGTTTCCCCAATGGAAGAGGCAGATCTGCAGACGGGCAGCGGTGTCTGCTGGCTTCCCGAGGCGGTTGTTGGGAAGCCCTGTGAACTGAGCGGTATCAAGCACAGGTGTTTCCTCTCTCGGGGTTTCGGGGGCCAGAGTCTGGAGGTGCAGGCAGCCGGCTCCCCCTGAAGGTGCCAAGGGGCTCCGTCCTGGCCCCCTCCGCCTCCCGGTCCTCTTGGTTCTGGTGTTCCTCGTTTGAAGTTTCATCACTCAGGTCTCCGCTCCCCCTGCCTGTCTGTGTCCAAATGTCCTTCTCATTATAAGGACACCCGTCATGGGGTGAGGGGCCACTGTGACCTCGTCCCGCTGTGGTCACATCTGCCAAGACCCTTCTCCAAAGAGGGTCGCTTTGGCGGTCCGGGAATTGGAATTTCAACCTCGCTCTTTAGGGGACAGAGTCCATCCATAGCAGCATCTGGCCTTAGAGTGACCTTGATGGCTGCTCACGTTGACTACGGTAAACCAGGCATCTTCGTGGAGAAGGAGTTCATTCCACGGGTGCACGCCCAGGGAAGGGCTGACTTATTTGGAAAGGGGCGATAATTCTCTCTCAATGGCCACCTCACCTGCCAGTGGGAGAGAAACCCTCCGCTATTCAGTACAGTGGTACCTCAAGATACGAGTTTAATTCGTTCCGTAACCTTGAGGCGTGGGAAACTATGAGACACTCGAGTCGCGGTAAACTGGTGGGTCGTGTGCAGCCGGCCAATCCACATGATTACTCCCATCTCAAATGTTGCTCGTATTTCAAAGCAAAAATCGCTCGCTCAATGGCTCGTATCTCAAAAACCTCGTATGTTAGGGCACTCGTATCTCGAGGTACCACTGTATAGGGGTCGATGGCATCGAGCACCAGTAAATATTGGCGGGTGATTTTTGACTCTCAGGGAAGATCATTCTTAACATTCTCAATTGTAAATATGTGGAAAAAGGTTATTTCACTCACTCCTTCGACGCTGCTCGTGAGCCACAATGGAGAGCGGTATTTTCCTGTGGCAGCTAGTCTCGCCGTGTAACAAACCACCCGAACCCAGAGCCAAAAGCGGTGGCTACCCCTTGTCTGTCTGGGCTATGTGGGGTCGGCCGCTTGGGTCTCCTGCAGCCCTGGGGCGCGGCGTTCAGGCCTGGGGTCGGCACATGGGCCAGAAGGCTGGAGCCAGTGGGGCCGCCGTCCTCTGCCCATGTCAGTGGCTCCAGGACCAAGGGGAGGGAAGGATGGGGCGTGCTGGCTGCGGGGCCCAGGGTTCCTTTTTGGGTTTCAGTCCGCAGGCTGACACTCTACCCGCTGAGCCAAACTGGTTTCGGTTGTGAGTTTTTTTTGTTTGTTTGTTTCTTTTTAATCTGGTTTGTTTTCTCTCCTTTACCCAGAGATGTGCCTTATTGGAACTTGTTTGGAATCCCCAAACATTGTCACGTTCCGTCGACCCTCCTGTTCTGTGTCAGGTTCTCTGTGTCTGCATACATTGTGGTGGTTTGGGTGTGCGTCCCTGCATATTCCGTGCGGGTTTTCTGTGGCCACATATTTCTTGTTCCCACCTGCTTACGGGCTAACCTACTTTCCTTTATTCCGCTCTCCCTTCCTATCACGCTGGATTCTTCACTCTTTCATTTCCAGTCGATTTTCCCTTAAAATGCAACCGGAGCGGTGCCCCAGTTTGACTAACGTTCTCCAGGTCAGACCTGTAGACTTTTAACTCCGATTGCGCCTCTCGGAGCCTCAGATTACTGTGGTGTGCCTCGTATTTCAGCTCCACTGGATTTTTCTTACAGTTATAATTATTCGTTTAATATAATAATCAAGGCTCAACTTACCTAGGTTTTCCCCTCACTTACCAATTTACTGTCCGTCATTCCTTCTGGCATCTCAGTGCCTTGGAGTTCAGGTCCCTTTGCCTCAGCCTACCCATAGGTTCTCTTCATAGTAAACCGGTTAATACTGTTTTTCATGAGTTGCCATTCTTTTGCTTTTTTTTTTTTTTGCAGGTATCATGTTCAACTAGATTTGGAATTTCTCGTTGATGATGATTTTCCCCTCAGCACTGGGAGGATAGGGTTACGTTGTCTTCTGTTCTTTGTTGCAGCAGCTAAGTAGTCTTCTGCTGGTCAAACGGGCAATCTTTCATGTGGTCTGTCTTTTCTTCTCTGTTTGCTTTTAAGCTTTGCTCTTGGTGATGGGAGTGCCCCGTTCTCATTATGACATGTTTAATTATGCATTTAATACTAGTTTTTTTTTCTCCTGTGGTGATTTTCAGCCAGCAGACAAATGTCCCTTTTTCAGTTTTGAAAAATTCTTAATCCCTCCTTTATTTGAATATTGACATGAAACATTTTGCTCGTTTGTCCTTCTCTGCCTATCTAATTATTACCTGTTCTGGGCCATGCCATTTATTCCTCCTGTTTTATAACTTATAGCGATCATTTCATATATTTTTTTTATATCTTTATATCTCCATTTTGAATTACGGGCAAATTTTTTAAATTCCTACCACAACCTGGCCTGTGCTACTCAGTGGTCAGAGCCTCAGCCTGCGGACCGAAGGGTGATGGGTTTGATTCCCAATCAAGGGTGCACACTTGGGTCACAGGTTCCATCCCCGAAGCCCCACTCCGGATGCAGGTGGACGGCAACCAATCTATGTGTCTCTCTCACATCGATGTATCTCTCTCTCTCTCTCTCTCTCTCTCTTCTTTCTCTCTCCCCCTCCCTTCCATCATTCCTCTTCCCTCCCTCTTCTACTCTTTCTCTAACGATCCATGGAAATCCTCAGGTGAGGATTAAAACAGAAATCCTGCCGAAACCAGTTTGGCTCAGTCGATAGAGCGTTGGCCTGCGGACTGAAAGGTCCCAGGTTCGATTCCGGTCAAGGGCATGTACCTTGGTTACGGGCACATCCCCAGTGGGGGGCGTGCAGGAGGCGGCTGATCGGTGTCTCTCTCTCTCTATCGCTCTCCCTTTCTCTCTGTAAAAAATCAATAAAATATATTTAAAAAAAAAAGAAAAAAGAAATCCTAGTCCAGTTTTTAAATCCATTCTTCATCATTGTCTGCTCTGCTGCTTAACATGGTGGGTCAGTTTAGACGGCTAATTTATGCTTCCTAGCCCCCACCCCCCACCCCCACCTCTCCGGGCTAGAAGCACGGAGGTTCTTTCTCCCTCCTGTTACCTGCCCACTCAGCACAAGGTATCCTGGGGGCTCTGCTCCTTGCTGTGCGCAGGGACCCCCCTGTGGGCAGAGCCACCGCCCAGGGCGATTCCACAGTTCCTGAGGGAGGATGAAGAGGCCTGAGGGGCTGTGCACTGGCCACACGGACACAGGCCAGTGTGGCGTCCACATCACTGGCAAAGGCGGCCACGCGGTCGCGGCGACCCCAAGGAGGGCAGGGCAAGACGATACTCAGATTTTCCCAGAAACGAAGGAGAACCAGAAGACTGTACTTGTAAAAAGCACTTCAGGGCAACCTCAAATGCCCGAGGGCTTTCAGAAATCGCCATAATCGTTTTTCGAGAAGTTCTCTTTGGGTTGTTTTCCTGCGTCTTTTTCTTTTTAAGCATAACATTCTGCTGTTTGTGTCGTGGATCCCGTTTCTTTTTATCCGCAGTCACTTGACACCCTCTTACTGTCTGCCCGTGCCCCTAAATGGCGTGACTCTGGTGCTTACATCGCACGTTCTTTGTCCCGTGCCAGCTGATCCTTTCTGCGGGCGTTTCTTTCTCCCCCCCGCTCTGTATCCTGCGAGCTCACACTATAGGCGTTTTTCCCCTGGGGGAGGCTTGCACCCCATGTTGTGAAAGCATGCCCCAGGGTTTGCGTTTCATCCACGTCCTGGGATTTGCAGCAGCCCACACCAGTTTCTGGGTTGGTTCCCGACATTTAGATCAGATCCTCTCTCCCTCGGGGAAGTTTCTGGTCTCAGTTTGTTGGAGGGGACACCTGGGGCCCAGGGCAGAGAGCAAAATTCCGTACTCATTCTTGAGGCGCCGTTGCCTCGTTTTCCTAGTTTCCTCTCAGAGATGGAGGGTGGGGGGGGTCTCTGTTTTGTTCGGAGCTTTGGATCCGTTTTCCTCTGGCCCAACGTCTGATGGGCCACTCACGCCCTGCCTCCCGGCCCAGGTCCAGCAGCGAAGCCTCGCGTGTCTGTGAACGGGGGGCTGACGTGTGCTGCGTAATCTCAGCCACCTTCAAGGTCACTCTCGTTTTTTTTTTTTAAGCAGGACAGATTTTTTAAAATTTAATTGTATGTTATTCATTCGTGTTCTGATTATAGGTGGGTGTTGGTCTACAGGATCAGCGGAGTCCACCACTCTTTCCACACGAGCAACTTCCAGCATCAGCTTTTTAATCTCTGAGAAACAGGGTTCCAATCACAGGGGCCACAGTGACCCCATCATTCTGTGACTTATCTCGCGACGAACTGAAGGGAAGGAAAGACAGACCGAATAGCATGGCTTCCTTCCACCTTGATACGGGCCAGCTGTGTGATGATGGAAAATGGGGAGCGGGGGCTGGATGCCTTTGAGAGACCAGTTTTCTGCTTTAAGCTCGGCCGATGTAGAATTGACAGGTTTTTAGGAAATAACCGACTTTATCCCAATATTCTGATACTTAACTGCTTCCGTTGTTTTTACCGGAATCCTTTCCAATTTACATAACTGCAAAAATGAAGCGGTCAGCCTTCTTGTGAAGAAGCGTTAAGTCGCTGAAACCGGTGTGGCTCGGTGGATAGAGCGTCGGCCTGCGGACTGAAGGGTCCAGGTTTGATTTCACTCAAGGGCATGTACCTGGGTTGTGGGCACATCCCCAGCAGGGGGTGTACAGGAGGCAGCTGATCCATGTTTCTCTCTCATGGATGTTTCTAACTCTCTCTCTTCCTTCCTCTCTGTAAAAAAATCAATAATAAAAAAAGAACCATATGTCTCTTGGCGCGATGGAATGAATGAAATCAGGTTTGCTATCGGACGGGCCTCAAGTGGTCAGCTTACAGCCAAATGTCTGTCCGTTGCTCTGAGACACTTCTTCAGGCTTCGACAACAGCGTGCGCCACCCTCCGATCCTGAGGAAGAGAGAGACCTGGGCACGTTTTCACTCGGCCGTGTTTACACTGAGACATACGGGAGCTTGTCAAGAGGCAGAGCAGAGTTCTTAGAACATTGAGTGCCGTCGCCTTTCAATCCTCCATGTGACCGGGAATAGAAACTTCACCCATCACCCCAACAGCGTGTGACTCCCGGTAGCGTCTCCCCTTTAAAGGTGGTCCCGAGGCCACAGACTCCCGGGGTCTGAGCATCGCTGTCACAGATGCCCTCACCAATAGGTCCCGAAGGCCGATGGGTTGCTGTCATTGTGGTCCTAAGCATTTTAAAGAAAATGTATGTGTGTGTGTGTGTGTGTGTCTATCTGTCTAAAGATTGCACAGGTGAGTGTGTGTGTGTGTATCTGTCTAAAGATTGTACAGGTGTGTGTGTGT
>JAAGEH010000143.1:5586627-5603436 GCA_011751065.1 Lasiurus cinereus
GAAGCGAGGGACACGGGAGAGGAACCGCAGAAGAGCGTCACGAATCCTCCCTGGGCCTGGGTGGCCTGGACGTGCGGATCGCGGGGTCCGGGCCCAGGTGCTCGGGGCGCCCCTTCCTGCCAGCCCGACACCCCTCAGGTGGGCAGCAGGTGCGGCTCGCGCTCAGCTCCAACGTGGGGGTGTTTTCCATCCTCCTCCACTGGAGCAGAGGGCCCCCCCCAGGGAAATGGCGCCCCACTCTCAGAAGGAAAAAGACACCGAGGAGGACCCGCCCCGTGACGCCTGGTGGCCCCGAAGGGTGGCTGTGGACCGAGTCCTCATCCCGGGACTGCCGGGCTCGCCTCCGATGGACGTGACGGCATCGGAACTCCTCCCGCGCGTGGGAAACGGTTTGCTGGCATCTTCTTGCACGTGTTCCTACTCAACTGCTGACTCTGAAATCGAATAGTTCTTCTTGTTTATCCCGTGACCCACACCGGAAGCATCCCTGGGTGACCTTCCTGGTTAGTGCCAGTGGAGATGAGATGAGAGGTGGTAGCCACGGCAACCGTGCATCCCATCCAGGGCCAGGAGTTGGGGAGCACGGAGCTCAGGCAAGTCCTGGAGGGCTTCCGGGAGGCGGTGATGTTCCGTCTCTCTCTCCCTCTCCCCTCCTGTCTGCCCATAAAAATCTATTAGAGAAAGAAAAGGGGGTTGGTCACCCCGCCTGGCATTGCCGTGACTGCCTGTCACTGTATCTGGATCATGCCATTCAGTCGTCGTCCCATCGCAGTCCATCTGTCCATCTGTCCGTGTGGCCAGTGAGACCAGGAATTTCTTAAGGAAGGGCCCGTGTACTACTAATTTTCACGTGTCACAGAATTTGTCAGCAGGATTATTATTTTTTAAATATATTTTTATTCATTTCAGAGAGGAAGGGAGAAGGAGGGAGAGAGAGAAACATCAATGATGAGAGAGAATCATCGATCAGCTGCCGCCTGCACGCCTCCTACTGGGGATCGAGCCTGCAATCCGGGTCTGTGCCCCTGACTAGAATCGAACCTGGGACCCTTCAGTCCTCAGGCTGTCGTTCTATCCACTGAGCCACACTGGCGAGGGCTTGTCGCGATTACCTTACTGTGACCACTTCAGACAGTAAGAAATGCTGTTATCGCCCTGACCAGTTCGTGGAGCCAGCTGTATCCCGGCTTCTCGGAACTCCTGGCGATCACTGTTTGCAAAGCATCCTCGTGTTGTATTTAAAATATTTCGTGGGAAGGGCGTTTGCATTTTGAGCAAACATTTCTTGAGCTGTACACAAGAACAGCGAGCATTTCTCACGCTTCCAGCTTGGGCATTTTCAAAGGCGATGTCGGGAAATTGCGAAGCCATTACCGTTAGTAGCTTTTAGCTAAAAAGATGATGGCTAAGTGCGCATTTTCCTCTTTAGGAGAAAAAAAGGCAGCGTTACCTCCGCAAATTATTCATTCAGATTATGCGCCCCTTTCAGAAATCCTTCGGGGAGGGGGAGAGCGAAAACCACACACAGGGCCGGCGAAGATAAAGTGAGAATTCAGAAATGACTTGGCCTGTGGGAGAAAATCGCCACGAGGATGGGAGAGGAGACGCCATTTCAACCGAAGGCATCAGCACGGACTCCCTGTGGGTCCTGAGGGAGGAGAAGGGGATTTTAGAAGTCATGAGCACCACCCTTTCCCTTCTCCTGGCCGGCCGGTTGGCATCTCTAGTTCAGGAAAGAATTCCTAACACGGAGGAAATAGCCCTTGGTCTTGAACTTGCTGCCCTGACATTGTGCAGAGACATCCAGCATCAGCAGTCACGTGCAGTCACAATGAATTGTCCCTTTGCAAGCCATCTCACTTCACATGCCACCAATGTGGGAGCCTCTTTCACGTCCCACGTGGTTCAGGGTTCCCGGTTCAGGGTTCGGGTTCTGGAGGAGGCCACAGGCAAATGAAAAGAGAGACTAGGAAAGTTAATTTGGGAATATTGGGGGGCCAGGCGGGAGCCTTCCTCTAGTGGAGACTACCCCTTTCTTGGGCCTTGCTATCCCTTTTATTAAGACTGTGGGATACACCCATGACCTTTAGGCAGGAAATTCGAAGAATAGAAATGTACATGGACAAACAGGTAGAGGCTGCTTCAGCTAGCAATGTTTTAACGAAACAGTGAGTGATTACCTCTGACCTTTCAGGCAATGAAGGTTGCCCAGCCTTCTGGTCTCTCCTGTCCACGTCTTTCTATGAGTGAGACATTGTTTGTCTAGTTTCCGGCGGTCATCGCTACCGCCACTCCCCTCTAGTGGGCACTCACTAGGAAGGCCACCCAGGTAAACTTCCGGGATGGATTAGGGAAGAAGCAATGAGAACCATTCTGTGTCAACTTAAATAGTTGAATATTTGCAAGAAGGACACAGCCAACCCTTTCCTTCCTGAGGAAGGAATTATTCAAATTCACACAATCTGCCCTTGTTAATGCCCATGAAGTGAAGTGACTTAAAGACTCTTAAAAGGTCCATAGTCACCCTGGCGGTGTGGCTCACATGGTTGAGCCTCATCCCGTGCACACAGAGGTTATTGGTTCGATTCCTGATTGGGGCACATGCCTGGGGTTTGGGCTCAAACCCAGCTGGGGGACTGTGCAGGAGGCAGTCAATCCATATTTGGCTCCGATGTTGATATTCCTCTCTCTCTAAAAGTCAGTACTACATTTTAAAAAATAAAATAAGAAGCCGAAGCCAGTTTTGGCTCAATGGATAGAGCGTTGGCCTGTGGACTGAGAGGTCCCAGGTTGGATTCTGGTCAAGGGCCTGTATCTTGCTTGCCGGCACATCCCCAGTAGGGGGTGTGCAGGAGGCGGCTGATCGATGTTTCTCTCTCATCAATGTTTCTAACTCTCTCCCTTGCTCGCTATAAAATAACGAATAAAATATATTTTGAAAATAAGTAAATAAATAAAATAACAATAACAAAAATGGCTAGAGTAATATTAAAATTACTTTAGTGGGGGTGCGGTCTACTGTCTTGCTACTAGTATGCTTCTCTTAAAAAGTGGGTTGTTAATCCAAGGACTGGATTCTGCTAGTCACCAGAATTCCCGTCCTGACAAAGAGTTTGCAGATCATTTCAAAATAGGTGACCCGATGAGTTATTTCTGCTATTTTTCAAGACAGAGCTTCGTTAGCAGCCGAAAGAACATTTAAAAATAAAACTGGCTTAGGGGAGCGGTGCTACTGTGAATCTAGTTTTCAGAAAAGGAAACATGATTCACGTGTTGTTGTTTTTTCTTACGAGGATGCCAAGATACATTTTGAAAAATGTCACAATAACGCCTCCCTTCACGTTAAGTCGTCGTGCGTGTGTGTTTTGTGTTGACTAAGATATCTGGCAGCGTTATTACGGGACTGATCGGTAAAAGAAATACTTAGCCCCGGGAATGTTTGGAAAATTATAAAACTTCACTGTGAAGCGTTTCATGACCGTAAGCCCGAAGGTAGAGAGCTGGGTGACATTCACCGTCATCTTCCTCTCTCCGCTCTTCTCCGGAAGGCCCCGCTTTCTTGTTTCCTCCTGAGGCCGGGGTTCTGGTGGGGAGGGACACGCCTCCATTATCCTTCCTGATTTCTCACGCTCTCCTGCCTGCACCTGAGCCGCAGGTGTCCTCCGACGGCAGAGGACAGAGGACCAGTTTTCCCGAGAACAAAGCGGGGACCACATTGACGTTAAAACTGCCGCCCCACTATGGGGGTTCCGAAGCTTGGGGTCAGCTTCCCCGAAAACGTGGTGGAAATGATACCTCTCCACGGCTTCTGGTGCCCATGTACCGACTTGATTAATTAAGTGTGCTCTTAGGACCGGGGGAAGGCTTTCCCTCCGAATGGAGTCAGTCGAGCTAATTTTATAAAACATGAAATTAAGCAATGCATGTTTTAGGAAGCTTTTTTTTTTCTCTCCGCAAAAGGTTCTTAGATCGGAGAGTTAAATGCTAGGAACATTTATTGATAAATGGTAGATAAGTTTAGTTAAAAATTTCCAGATATTATTATATTCTAGTTATTTTTTCAACTTTTTAAAAATATATATATTTTATTGATTTTCTACAGAGAGGAAGGGAGAGGGATAGAGAGTTAGAAACATCGTTGAGAGAGAAACATCGATCAGCTGCCTCTTGCACGCCCCCCAATGGGGATATGCCCGCAACCAAGGTACATGCCCTTGACCGGAATCGAACCTGGGACCTCTCAGTCTGCAGACAGGCGCTCTATCCACTGAGCCAAACCGGTCTCGGCTATTTTTTCAACTTTTCTCTGAGGGTGGAATTATCCAAACTGTAACTTCAGAAAAATGCATCTGGTGGAAGTTTCTACATCTATGACCAAGAACAGACTAGCCACAAAGAAGCAATTTTACACTGATGCGCCCTAGATATGCTTAGAAACGCACACGGCGTAACATTAATGTTCTACCTGCTGGTAAGCTAAACACAAGCCTTGTGGTTCTTCCTGTTGACCTCATTGTGGGTCAGCAGAAAGCGTCTGAGCCCTCCCGTGAAAGGAACACACAAGTTAAACATTTCCCGTGCAGCTGGTGATGGATGAAGGGCCTAAATAGAATCCAAAGGCTGCTTTTTTCTCCTTAACTTCGTTTGATGTTCATAATGTTTGGGGAATTAGACCAGTTTAAAAAACAACAGCAAACAGTGCCGGGCATACAGCTGAGACGTCATTAAGCCACGCTCGTTTCTGAGGAATGATGCTGTGGGTACTCCTCGCACCGGGACTCTTGGCTCCGAGAATAGCCACGTCCAAGCTTGCCACCGGATGCCTTTTACCGAATGTGACCTCCACAACGCCTTTTTCTTCGCACAAGAGGGACTGCTTTTTAAGGACATTTTCTTAAAGTTACAAAATCAAAGGTGCAAAGCAGAATAATAATCCTAACGGCTATTATCTGTGGCTGAGGGTTCTAATCACAGGCGCTCCTTGCCGATTCTGAATAGCGGGGCCGGCCTGCGTGTGGAATGGGCTGGAATCTGGCCGCCTGTCCTGCTCCCTATAGGCCCGTGCTAACCCGATGATGTGGCCGGTGGCCGGGGAGCCCCTTTGCTTGTGGGGGCGAGACCCGCCGCACCTTCAGACCGAACGACCGGCATCCCGCCCCAGGCTGTAGAAGAAGCGGGAAGGAGCGCTCCACAGAGCGCCTTCGGGGCCTGAGTGCGGGCTGACCTCGAGCACCCGGCGCCTGGTTCCTGGTTAAATCCAGCTCGCCCGTCCCTGACCGCTGCTGGCTCACAGCTGCGCTCTCTCAGCCTCAGCCTGTGAAGCCAGGACAGGCCAACGGCAATGGAAGCCTTGGTGTCACGGAAACATACAACGAAATACCCGCCCAAGGTCATGGGCCAGACGGGAGCAAATCCAAGGTCATGCTCGGCTCCCGGTGCCAACCTGGGCACTACCCACAGGCCCCGTCAAGTGTGCATCTGTGTGTGTGTGAGTGTGCACATGTGTGTGTGAGTGAGTGTGCACGTGTGTGTGCATGTGAGTGAGTGTGCATGTGTGTGAGTGAGCGAGCATATGTGTGAATGTGTGTGCGCATGTGTGTGCGCATGTGTGTGTGTGTGCATGTGTGTGGGCAGAGAAAATGGAGCCTCCTTTGGTGGGTGCTGTAAGGAGTAGAGTGTAGAGGGCGCTGGGGTTTGCAGGTGATGCCTTCCCAGGTTGAGAAGGACATGACTAGGTAAACATCACGTTGGACAACACTCTGATCTGACGTCAACATTTGCACCGGACGTTTGCAGGAGCCCAGCCAGGCGTGCAGGTAAAACATACGTTCCAGCGGCCTTTTCAATGTCAGCGACAGGCCTGCTTCCCCGGCGACGGATGGGTGAGAAGGAAAGGCCGCCTCCGATCCCCAACCTGCGGCCGCGGGCTCGGGAGTCAGCCTGTGCCCGGAGCCCCTGTCAGGCTCTGACGGCCACGGGAGGGACAGGAGCGGTGACCTGTGTCTGTGGTGACGGAGGCCGGGTGGCGTGGACACGCAGCAGGCAGTTGAGTGGGCTGTAATGGACGCATTCCGGCCTTCCTGGTAAGACCTGGTGCAGCCCGGCCTGGAACCAGGCCTCCTGCGGACTCCGCCCCGCTGGGCACTGCCCGCCGGGAGGTCTTCAAAGCCCACGGAGGCCCCGGCCGGGCGGCAAACCTCCTCTCCGTCCGCCGCCAACTCACCGAGCACCTTCTGAACGGGCCGCGAGGGCCGAGCCTTAGCCAAGAGGCGCGTGGGAACTAACGCTCAGCATCCTGCCTGCGCGGCAAGAGAGACAGTGACATCAGGGACTCCCCACCGGCACCCTCTGAGTGGCTGGAGGGATTGGGGATCCCCGCCGTGCACCCTCTGAGTGGGGGAGGGAGGAGATTGGGGACCCCGCCTGCACCCTCTGAGTGGGGGAGGGAGGAGATTGGGAGCAGCACCTGGGGGGGAAGACACGCTCTCGGACCTGCTGGCGCGGGAAGAGCCCAGTGGGAGAATTCCCACGCAGAGGGAGACGCCGGGACTCGCCCGGTCCAGCGCCAGGCAGCGGCCGGCAGGGAAGACCCGGTCCCTCAGGCAGGGCGTGGACAAGGAGGGGGAGCAGGAAGCCTCGGGTGATGGAGGCCAGTCGCCCCAGGGGACCTGGGTGGTCTGTGCTGTCTACTCCTCATCGTTGATTCTCACCCAGGTGCCCTGGCTCACGGGGCGCCTCAGGAGTGTTTGAAACATGCAACCCCGACTCTTCAGCCCGGGCACGGACCTAGTTCCCGTTAGATGGTCAAATCAAAAAATGACAGCAGCCACCACAGTAGCCATTCAGTGTGAATGAATAAATGTCATACCTTTTTTTTTTTCATCAAGTCAGCAAAAAGTGTATTTTTGGTGCCCGGAGTTTTAGTAGCGAGTTGACATGTGCCGTAAGATGTGAAAGTTGAAAACCGCTGCTCCGTGTACCGTATGTCGCAGTAAATAGTCTTTAAAGCCATTGAGCTCATGGGAGGGCAATGCATTGGAGAAACTGTGATGTGTGAATTACTGTGTGTCTGTGGGAATGAGCATTCACACAGGTACAAGCAGGTACACAAAGGTGCATGCAAGTATATGCAGATACATGCAGGTATGCACAGGTACAGGCAGATACACGCAGGTACACGCAGATGCACACAGTGCCTCCGTGGATCCGTGTCCTCCAGGGAGCCCCTGTCATGTATGAGGGAAAATGAAACATAGGGTTGATTTCAGCCTGAAATGTCTTCGCAGAAATGCCCGAAAGGCCACTTCTAGAAACAGCGGGTGACATCCACTCGCTTTCCGCCCACAGTGGCCCTCGCATGGGGTTGACCGCCGGCCCCCGCCTCCTGCATCCACCCCATCTTTCTCCCGGGCCGGCTGCCCGGGCCAGATGCCCACCTCAGAAACTGGCACCTTTGAGTCAGCTGCGAGGACAGCGACGGCATGGTTATTCATTATTAATTATTAATTATTAATTAGCTCCTCGCACCCACTCTCGCAAAGGAGAGAGGCCACCTGCCCGGTCCCTCCGGGGAGCGGCGGCCACGGCCACCTCCGGCCACGGCCTCCCCCCTCCCACACAGCCCGTGCCGAGCGAGAGGGAGGTAGAACCGCGCCAGGAAAGTTCCTGAAATAAAACGCCGAGCGAGCGGAGAGGAGAGGGCGTTTTCTGCGAGCGGCTCGGAGCCGCGGAGGAAGCAGATGCGGGCGGCGGCGGGGGCGCGGGCTCGGCTGGAGGGAAGGACGGGGCCGGCTCAGAGCCCACGCAGACAGCAGGACACGCCGGGGGCCGCCTGAGCAGCGGGACCGGGGGCCCGGAGAGAAATGGGGCCCCCGAGACCCGAGCTGTGCGCAGGGCAGGGCCAGCGTTTGCGGGAAGCAGACAGCCGCTCGGTGAGTACTGCGCTCTCCCTCCGGGGCGTGTGGCAGCTCCCCGAGACCTGGGGACCGGCAGGTGGGAGCCCTCTGGTTGCTTGGGGGACACCTCACTTCGGTGCGTGATGGATGGGCCTCCCCGCCCTCCCTGGTCTGACTTTGAAGTCGTGTCATGTGAAACCTGCACCCGAAACTGCATCAGCTTCGAGTCGGTCCCTCTTTGGCCTCACAGAGGAGCCTCATCCCGGGTGCAGGGTGATTTATTTTTATTTTTATTTTTTAGCAAGTTCTGAGTATTTCAGAAATGGGCTCTCCACCTCTCCCTCCATCACCCCCGGACGGGGGGCCCCTCGCCGATGCTGCGGACGCTGCGCGGCTCTGGCCCCGGGGTGCACAGAAGGAAATTGCGCCCGCGCCCTGATCTCCCCCCGTGATTTTGGGTCCGAGGCTCCGTGGGAATGAAGGCTGTGAAGGCAGAAATGGCGTGGCGGTGACCGGGCTGAAATGAATGTGTGCGTTCCTCCAGCTCAGCCATCCTAAGAGGCGATTTTAGAAATAATGGCTGGGCTAAATCTCCGCAAACTTTGGGGTATTAATAGAAACCCCCGCAGCTCGGCAGCGGCCGCGGCTCTGGCGGGTAACTTAGCAGAGATGGCGTTTGAGGGTGCCGGGTGGAAATGGAGTGAAGGCGCCCCGTGTCCGCGGCCGAAGGGGAAAAGGACCCGGGGGGTAGAAAGGCCTCGGGTTCTCTTGCTCCTGGTGAGCCGTTTCTAACAAACCCAGGAGCTCAGGTTTTTCTAGAACCCGGTGTGCGCTTCCCGCGGTGAAAGCGGAGGCGGCTTCCTGCGGGGAGGGGAGTAGTGGGGACAGGCAGCACTTGAAAACTAAGTAACGGCCGAAACCGGTGTGGCTCAGGGGATAGAGCGTCGGTCTGAGGACTGGAGGGTCCCAGGTTCGATTCTGGTCAAGGGCATGTATCCTGATTGCGGGCACATTCCCAGTGGGGCGGGGTAGGGGGGCGTGCAGGAGGCGGCTGATCGATGTATCTCTCTATCCCTCTCCATCTTCCTCTCTATCTTCCTCTCTATAAAAAAATCAATAGAATATATTAAACAAAATAAAAATAAATAAATAAAACTAAGTGACGGTGTGTGGGAACCAGGCAAACCCCTGAAGGTGAAGTGTGCAAAGAGCAGGCCTGTCCCAGGGGTGCCTGGAAGGGGGAGGCGAGCCATATACCTGCAGGACACACTTTAGAAGGGAATGCTTCCTTTTTGACTTTAAGTAAATCATTCTGTGTGTGCGTAGTCAGGGAAACTGCATTTGAAGGACAATTGCACCAGGTTGTTTCGTGGACACTATTGTAGAGGTCCTCAGCTGTTATTTTTTCAAAAAATGTTTATTGTTGAAAGAATTACATGTGTCCCAGCCTTCCCGTGACCCCCTCTAGCCGGCTCTCGCCCTTGCCCTCCGCCACTCTGTGGTCCGTGTCCATGGGTTGCTCAACTCTGCGTACATGTTCTTTGGTCGATCTCTTCCCTCCCACCCTCCTCGCCTCCCCTCCTCTCGTTAGATCGCACCTATGAGAGTGATCCTTTGTCTTTTTTTAAAAAATGGATGTTTTCCTGACTTGGCTTGCTCTGTGAGACGTTGATCCATGGGGTGCTCGCAGCGGGGGAACCTGTAAACGTGGGTGGGTTGACCGTGGGCATTGTAGGCAGCCTGTGCTGAGTGCACCAGCCTCTGGTTCCATCTTGTTCTTCAGACTCTCTCTCTCACGGGAGCATTTCCAAGCCCCCTGGTGGGAGGTGTCTCCCGAACCCCGAGTTCCCTGAAACCCGTGGAGATGCAGTGGGGTCTGGACTTGGTCACCAGTGACAGCTCTCTGTCTTCTTTCATTTTTGCTGGCACAGTGACACATGGGGAGTTTCAAATGTGGGAGCCCGGCCGTGTGGCTCAGTGGTTGAGCACTGATCTAGGAACCGGGAGGTCATGGTTCAATTCAAGGTCAGGGCACGTGCCCGGGTTTTGGGCTCAATCCCCACTAGGGGGTGTGCAGGAGGCAGCTGATCAGTGATTCTCTCTCATCATTGATGTCTCTGTTTCCTTCTCCTTCTCCCTTCCTCTCTGAAATCAATAAAAACATATGTTTAAAAAAATAAACCAGTAAAATTCATGAGAACCTAGGCGGCGAGGAGCACCCTGGGGAAAAAGCAACACGTCGAGTGCATTTCCTGGTCTGAGCGGGCTCTGGCTAAGGAGGAGCTGTGGGAGGAGGAAGAGGAGGTCTTGGGCTGGAGCCCCATCTCTGGGTCGGGACTTCGGGGAGACGTTCATTCTCGTCGCCTTGCCTGGGTTAGTCTCCAGACTTGGTCTCGGGATCTCCTGGGGCCGCACCCACCGCCTTAAGCCCTCACTGTAAGCTCCTCACCCCTGCATCTCCCCCACTCCCTTCCTTCAGGCCGGTTGTGCTCACGAAGGGTTGGGACGTGGTAATGTCTGTGAGCACAGTCCTCGCGTCCGGCGATCTGCGTCCACGTGGGGTACCTTGGGGTTCACGTGTGAGCTCAGACTCTGCTGAGAGCGAGCTGTTTTGGCAAACAGTCGATCTGCTTTCTCGTCACACAGAGCCTCTGAGCGCGAACTGAAGGTGTTTACTACCTCAGATCTCATTAGATTATCGAGAGAAATCAGAGGAGGCAACACGCATGAACTGCTGAGCAGTTTGCCTTGCAGATAGTCAGTGCTCGGTCCCTCTATGACTTCATCCACCTAATATAGCAGCGGGGATCACATGTTTCCCCCCTCAAAATCGCTGCAATTAATTCTACTTTGGGGCGATCACGGATTTGGCCAGTTACATGGAGGGTGAGCTGAGCGACCCCGCTTCTTGTTGTAAATGCGTATTTGTGTTTAACGAAGAGTAACAGTGAAACGGTCTCTGTCATTACCAGCTCACCACATAGTCACCCCGCAGGGTACGCGCACTTGGAAATAGTCACCTCCCGTTTTTCTTCACGCGGATCAATAGGTGGGAGTGACTTGGTTAGTGATGAACTACATCAAGGGGACCCGTGGTTCTCCATCCCCCATGTGATCTAATGAGGGCAGGCAAACCGAGACTAATTAGGGGAATGAGGAAACACCCCCATCAGGTTCCCCGCCCTCTATAAAGGAGCACCCCCTCTTCTTCTAGAACTTTCTAGAACTTTAAGCCCTTTCTAGAGCTTTCCTGACTAATGCCATGAATCAAGCCGTATTTTTCTCACTTTAAGCACTTCTACTGTCACAACATGAGAAAGATGTTCCTGTATGATGTTGAAATGTTCTCTGTTTTTTGTATTATACATGCCCCTCTCCCCCAACACACACACACACACACACACACACACCATCCTTCCTGAGGCGGTAATGGAATAATCACAGGTTCACCCACCTCCTCCTGACGCCCGAGGCCTGTTTGGTTTCTGCAGATCCGAGGGGAAGGGTTTGAGATAGCCCGGCCCCTCCACGCTGGTTCAATAAGCCAAATAAATAGAAAGTGTAAATCTAGGCATAAGTCCATGTTTCCCAAATATTCATCAAGACCGCTATTTTCCGCATGGCTGACTCTGATGTACGGTGCAGAAAAAATCAGGCCTATCGCAGCGTTTAAAATGAAAAATTTGATGACATTTGGAGCCCATAAGCCGCGGAGTTCACTTGCCATTGCTTCGCCCCGAGATTTGCAACGTCCGCTTTGGAGCAGCCTGGATTGTGCCGGATGTAACAGGAAAACACTTACTTCGGAGCCGACAACACCTGTTTTTAAGAGAACGTGCACCGTCCTCTGGTTTAAGATCCTCTCTGGGGAGCGTTATTCTAGGTCTTGTGTACGAGTCCACAGGAAAGGGGTGAGTGTGCCCAGAATGTAGCGCCGAGAAGTAGTCATGGAATTTCAATTTTTACAGCTGAGTACACCAACTGCTGAATAGAAATGATCTGTCTGGTCTCACCTTGGTCAGCCTGTATGTATAGTCGGTTTATTCTCCAAATTTGCTGGAAACGTAGTCAAGGATGGCTTCTGAAGAGACCTTGGAGGCGGCCGGCCAGCGTAACTCAGTGGTTGAGTGTCGACCTAAGAGCCAGGAGGCCATGGTCCCGTTCCCAGTCAGGGCGCATGCCTGGGTTGTGGGCTCCATCTCCAGTGTGGGGTGCATAGGGGGCAGCTGAGCAGTGATCAATGATTCTGTCATCATTGATGTTTCTCTCTCTCTCCTCTCTGAGATTAATCAAAATATATTTTTTAAAAAGTAGGTCGTGGAGAGCATCCCATCCCAGTAACAGGACTGGATCTCATGCTCTGGGTGAGAAGTGGACCCGGGGTTCATGCAGCTCATCGCACACATCACACACGTGAGGGGGTGGTTCCCCCAAGGCCACTCGAGGTCGCAGAGGCCTCGGTGGGAGGCCAGATGGAGACACTGGCTCCTCAGGGATGTTCTTCCCACTGCTCCGAGTTTCCTTTGAGTCGCACGGTGGACTCCGCTGTGACATTCAGAGCTTGCTCCACTATTGGTGGATCATGGAGCGAGGGGGGCTGTTTTGGAGTTTTGCCCGGGAAGTTGAGGCCACAAAAGAGAGTTTGCACTTGAATGTGCTTTCATGCCCAAATTATGGCACGCCTTAGCACTGCTGTCCCCTGCAAAGCAATAACAGGTTTCTGATACTGAGGCTCTTCCAGTTTTCCGAAGTAGAATGAGCGAGGGAGACAGTTCGAGGGGAGGGAGAAGAAAGGAGGGTTGCATTATCACGCAGAGAGGACAGCACCCCCAGGCCGATGACTCTGTCAGGGCGCCCGGTCCATCGCTTCTGCAGCTCACGACGCTGGCCTCTCCCACCGGCCGAGACTCGGCGGAGGTCCAAGCTTCCTCCGCACGCTGGCCGCCTGTTGACCACTGTGCGCTGCTGGGGAACCTCTAACAGGACAAGAGATGAGATGTCTTAATACAAAAGCATTCTGTATTCTGGCGAAGCAGTGCGCGGACCTTCAGGATTTCTCAAAGGAGCGAGGCTGGGAGTCTGACACACGGCCTGAGAGCACGCGTCCGCCGTGGTCCCATACACTGAGTCCCCAGGCCAGGCCTGTGACAGGCTCCCAGGGCTTGTGCTGTAACAGTCCCATCAAGACCAGGGGCTCCTGGGAACCGCCGGTCCAGCAGCTGGATCCTCCCCACCCCCGGCAGCTGAATTTAAAGGGAGTTGACCCCCGATATGCAGTCTGAGGGCTGAGGTTTCGTACCCTTTCTCGCTGATAGAGTCTCCATCGGAGCAAACGTGTCCCAATGACTCCACAGAGCAGGGTCAGTCCCTAAGTTCCCCGTGAGCTGAGCGGTGGTCAGGGACACTGTGGAGCAGGCGAATCACGGAGGAGACACAGCTCTGAATTCGGTCCTCCGGATTCTAGGACCCGGCTTAGGGCTCTTTTGTACGAAGCAGGAGCTGAAAGCTAAGCGACGGCAATAGCCGGTGCACGCGTGGGGTTTGCGCTTGATTTGAAGCTGGCAGCGATCAATACGCGTCTTCAACGAGACATCAGGTACATCTGCATCTGGGGGGCGGGGGGCACGTCCGTAAGAAAGGTCTTATTTCTACTTGGAACCTGTTTGGCTCCAAACAAAGAGGGGGGAACGGAGATTAATCAGTTGTCAAGCCGCTTCTGAGAAACACAGATCTATCTAAGGAATCGTGCTGGGATTTGACATACTTCTGGGGTTGTCTTTTTTTTTTTTTCTTTTCTTTTCTTTGCAAATCCATTTTATACAGCCCTTGATCTATGGATCAACCGAGATTTGATAACTTTGGGAACATAACCGCCATCCATCTACCTCACTGTACGGGAGGATGACTTCAAACATAGGAAGCCGTAAGATGAAACCAGTGTAAAGAACGCTGGCCTGGAATGGGGGTGGGGGTAGGGGGTGGGGCTGCGCCTGAGGTTTAGTCTTCTTCCTTTCACGCGTCATTTGAATGCTCTGGGGTCAGGAGGAGGTGGAAATAGTGTGCTCGGTGGGAGCTGAGCACGCGCATCCGTCAGAATGTCAGACCTGGTGTCTGATGGTTAGCAAATAAACTGTCAGGAAGAGCCCCCATCATCACAAGGGAATGGCTGGCTTTAAGGAAAGTCAGCGTTGCAGACGTTGTTAAATTAAGCGATGAGTCAGGACCTGGGGCAAACCTTCGTGAAATAATCCCAAGGTGATGCGTCCACACTGTACACTGCCATCCCACTGATAATGCATGTGTGTGAGTGTGTGTGAGAGTGTGTGTGTGATGTATATAATATGTGCATATCTGTGCATCTACCAATGTGATAAACACTGTGACATATTTGTTTAAAATGACCTCATTTCTGCCCTGCTGCTGAGGCTCAATGGATGAGTGTCTACATGTGAACCAGGAAGTCATGGTTTGATTCCTGATCAGGGCACATGCCTTCGTTGTGGGCTCGATCCCCAGAGTGGGGCGTGCAGGAGGCAACCAACCCATGATTCTCTCTCATCATTGATGCTTCTCTCTCTCTCTCTCTCCCTCTCCCTTCCTGTCTGAAATCAAAATAATCAATAAAAATATTTTTTAAATGGTAAGAATGGGGGATCTGTGAAAACGATTTCTTGAAGGAGGAAATACCCGAAATCAGGGAGCACCTACGTATGCTCCGTGTTCAGTGTGACCATAAGCATCGTGGTCACGGAGCAGATCACTGAGCGGATATGTTCTCCTCAGTCTCCGATGGGACCGGCACTTCTGTGCTGACACCCCAGGAGCTCCCTGTCCCCCAGGACCAGTCAGGAAGGCTCAGGAGCGGGGGGGGGGGTCTGTTTTGCCTTCTCTCCAGGCATGCTCTCCGTACACGGCAGGCCCGGTGCTCTCTCCTCAGAAACCCATCTGCTGCCCTCCTCCCTCTATTACTGATACCGCCGGGAGACGGTGGATCAATTAAACATGAGGAGAAAGTACTTTAGGGAGAGAAGTCGTAAGAGGCAGCGTTTATGATTCTCATTTAGGGCGAGTCTTGCCAGCACTCCGCTAATGGACGGACGGGGAAGTCCCTCTTTGGAAGCCGTTTCTGTAATAAATAGAGGCGATCGATGGCGGGCGTCCTCGGGGTCTGCGTGTGGGTGTGGGGTTCACGGTGCGAGATTGAGAAGACGGAGGGTCCCCGTTTTTCCCTTGGAAAAGTGGGAAGAAATCGGGAACAAGCCTGGCTGGCGGGGATCAGTGGTTGAGCCTCCACCGATGAGTCAGGAAGGAGATCATGGTTCGATTCTCCATCAGGACACAGGCCCGGGTTCCGGGCTCGATCCCCAGTAGGGGGCGTGCAGGAGGCAGCCGATCCATGATTCTCTCTCTTCATTGATGTTTCTCTCTCTCTCTCCCTCTCCCTTCCTCTTGAAATCAAGAAAAGATATTTTAAAAAACAGGGAACAAAGCCAGTCTACCGATGTGTTATCTCAGCTCCTCTGCACGATGTAGATGTTTCTGGACAGGCACCCAGCGCACAGGTGTCACCCCGAGTGGCCTGTGATGGGGTGATGGCAGCGCCATTGTGGTATCCTCTGGAGGAGACCTGGACCCTGTGCAGACAGGGGCATGGAGGCCCGCCTGCCCTTGACTTAACTCAACTTTCAAAATCCTGAGCTTTGGAGGTCATTTTCAGAACGGGGGTGAGATTTACTTGTGCCCCTATACGGCTGATCTTGGATGATGGAAACGGCTGCCCAGCCAATGAGTCAGATGACGTCTGGCCAAGATGGGGAAAACCTTTCCCATCATCCTCGTGGAAGGAAGATGAGCCGTGGCTGTGTTCCTACCCCAGAATTTAAGTGGAATAAAAAAAAATGGTAGCTTTGGGATCATCTTCTAAAATGCACAAATTCCAGGGAATTCAAGCGTACTTACCTTGTAGGATTTATTTCATCAGAACATCTCTCTATCCTCTCTAATAAAAGAGTAATATGCAAATTGCCCCATCCCTCCAAGACACAAGATGGCCGCCCCCATGTGGCCAAAGATGGCTGCCCCCATGTGGACACAAGATGGCCACCACAAGATGGCTAGCAGGGGAGGGCAGTTGTGGGCAGTTGGGTGGGCCAAGCCTGCAGGGGAGGACAGTAAGGGGAAACCAGGTCAGCTGGGAGGGCAGTTGTGGGGGGACCAGGCCTACAGTGGAGGACAGGTAGAGTGGGGGGGCCCAGGCCTGCAGGGGAGGGCAGTTAGGGGGAACCATGCCTGCAGGGGAGGGCAGTTGTTGGGGGCTATGCCTGCAGGGGAGGGCAGTTAGGGTGACCAGGCCAGGGGGGGAGGACAGTTAGCAGTGACCAGGCTGGCAGGGGAGGGCATTTAGGGGCAATTGGGCTGGCTGGGGAGCAGTTAGGCATGGATCAGGCTGGCAGTGGAGTGGTTAGGGGTGATCAGGCTGGCAGGTAGAAGCAGTTAGGGGCAATCAGGCAGAGGCAGGTGAGTGGTTGGGAGCCAGCAGTCCTGGATTGTGAGAGGGATGTCTGACCGCCTGTTTAGATGGGTGGTCAGACATCCCTCAAGGGGTTCCAGATTGGAGAGGGTGCAGGCTGGGCTGAGAGATACCTTCCTCTCTGTGCCTTCCCCACCCCCATGCACAAATTTTGGCACTGGGTCTCTAGTTAAAGTGTAATAGACGTACAACATCATATTCAGTTCAGGTGCACAGCAGTGACCTGGCACCCTATACAGTGCCCACCTGCCCCCTCAAAGCCGGCACGGTATTATTACATCCACATGATTTACTTATGTTGTGATTGGAGGTTTGTATCTGTTAATCTCCTTTGCTTTTTTTGCCCAAAACCCCACCACCCTCCCCTCTGTCAAGCATCGCGTC
>JAAGEH010000143.1:5603446-5617775 GCA_011751065.1 Lasiurus cinereus
TTCTCTGTATCTAGGTCTTTTACGGGTTTGTTTTCATTTGTTTTTGTTGTTGTTGTTGTTTTATTCCACGTATAAGCAGAATAACACATAACACATTATTTATCTTTCTCTGTCTGGATTATTTCACTTAGCATAATAACCTTAGGTCCATCCATGTTGTCGCAAAAGACAAGAATTCATTCTTTTTTATGCCTGAGTAATATCCGTGTGTGTGTGTGTGTGTGAGGGGGGGGGAGGGAGGGAGAGGGAGAGATACACCTTTATCCATTCATTATCAATGGACACCTAGATTGCTCCCATGTCTTGGCAATTGTAAGTAATTCCGCAGGAAACCTAGGGGTGCCTATATCTTTTTAAATCAGTGTTTTCCTTTTCCTAGGATAAATGCCCAGAAATGGAATTATTGAGTCCTCTCGTAGTTCAAGCTTACATTTCCGAGGAAGCTTAGGACTGTTTTCCAAAGTCCCTACAGCGTCTGGGGTTTCCCTTTTCTCCACATCCTCAGCACCACTCGTTTGTGGGTGTACTGAGGACAGCCCTCCTGACAGGTGCGAGGTGATATGAACATCCCTGGTGGTTAGTGATGCTGAGCATCTTTTCAAGTGTCTATTGGCTATCTGTATGTGTTCTCTGGATAAGTGTCTCTTCTCTCCTTTGCTCATCTTTTAAGTGAAGAAATGTTGGTGTGGGGTGTTTTTTTTTTATGTTCAATTGTATGAGCTCTCTATCTATTTTGGATATTAACCCCTCTTCAGGTTTATTGTTTGCAAATATCTTCTCCCGTTCAGCAGGTTGCCCCTTCCTTTTGTTGACGGTTTCCTTCCCTGTGCAAGTTTTTCAGGTTTTTAAAAAATATATTTTATTGATTTTTTTTACAGAGAGGAAGGGAGAGGGATAGAGAGTTAGAAACATCCATCAGCTGCCTCCTGCACACTCCCCACTGGGGATGTGCCCGCCACCAAGGCACATGCCCTTGACCGGAATCGAACCTGGGACCCTTCAGTCTGCAGGCCAACGCTCCATCCACTGAGCCAAACCAGTCAGGGCACAGCTTTTCAGTTTGATGCACTTCCATTTGTTTGTATTTACTTTTGTGGTTCTTGACAGAGGGCACATGCATGGCCAGAAACATATGGGAAGACTGATGTCCAAGCGTTTACTTCCTGTGGTTCCTTCCAGGTTTCTGTGTTCTCCGGTCCTGCATGTAAGCTTTACTCCACTCTGAGTATATTTTTGTACCTGATGTGCGCAGGTCCACTTCCTGTCCTTGCAGGTGTCCGTCCCATTGTCCTGCCACAGTTCTTGCAGATGCTGTCATATCCCCACTGCACATCCCCGCCTCTTTCATCACGGATGAATTGATCAAGTGCAGGTTGATTTCTAGGCTCTCTGTTCTGTTCCATGGGCCTGTGTGTCTGTGTTTGTGGCAGTGCCATGCTGTTTGGATTACGGTGGCTTTGTCGTATAGTCTGATATCACGGAGTGTGATACCTCCAACCTTGTTCTATTCTTCTTAAGATTTCTTTGGGTATTTAGCATTGTTTGTGGTTACATTTGTTCCTTTTTTTTTTATTTCAATTCTGAACGTGTTGAGGTAGATTTTCAGTACTTCTATAATGGTTCCATATCATTTCAAATCATTTAAGAAACACATTCATAACTATAAAATTATAACCTTTTAGCTCACATTTACTTTCAGGTCTTATTTCAGTCTTTTATGTCATTTTTGCCGACATAAGACTATGTTCAATATGAATTTCAGTCATGAGCTTGGATGGTGATATCTAGCCTCTTTATTTGAAGTAAACATATTATCTAGACACTAGACAGATAGACGCTCTTATGAATGTATGCATGTATGTTTAAAATATTTATTTTCATCTTGGTTTTTATGCATCTTTACATATTTATAAAATATGCATTTTTTTTCTGATTTAAGATGATGCACAGGCATAGCATGCCTGTAGGGACATTGGCACTGGGGTCGTGACCTCTGAGCTGGGAGTCTCTACAGACACAGTTCACCGGTGTGGCTTCGTCAGGACCCAGCTGTGGCCACACCTGGAAGGGATGGCGTTGGATCCCCATAGGAAGAGGTCAGCAGGGCAGGGTAGAATAGATTAGCAACAGCACGGTTCCTCTTTCTGTAGCTTTACCCACAGACATTCATCTAGGTTGTGTGGGCTCATGAGGATAAACAGGGATCGGGGAGACTCACTCAAACCTTCCTTTTTATCTCATTTAAGCTGCGGTTGTTGTTCTTATAAAATGCTACCTCGTATGTGTAGAAACATAGCCGGCCCTCACGTGGCCGTGAATCTGTGTGGCCCGCCCGTCTGGAACCCATCCTTCCGACAACGTTGACAGTCACGCAGCCGCGGCGAGTCCTTGTTTCCAGATAAAGATCGTTTCAGAGGCATAATAACCCCACCAGATACCCAGCTCCTCACAATCTCTCGAAATTAATGAGTGAAGACAATGGCCTTTTATTCGCACAGCTCCACCGTGTCTGGTGGCGGAAATAGAAACGATTTAAAATTAATCCTTCTCTTGACAGCTGTAAAGTGCTAATCCTCCACTCTCACCCTCTCAGAGGATGCTGGAAGATAACGGTTTTATTCTCCTCTCCTCCTATTGTGTCTCAGAACCCGGTGGATGGCAGAGCCGGCTGCACGGAGGGGCCCAGGCTCACAGCGCTGCCTAGAGCCAGGCGGGGTTCTGGGGTGGCAGAAAAGGCATCAACGCGCCCCATCAGCTGCAGATGGGTTTGCGGTGTTACTGCTGAAGGATGCGCGTCCGTTCCTGAGGCATCCACGCCTCGGGCGGGTCAGCTCACCCCCAGGAGGAAGCCGAGGGGTCCATTCCCTCCCCTGGCTTTGCACAGAGCGGTCAGCCCGCCGGGCGTCTGGTCAGGCAGAACTCACTGCTCCTGACCCAAGTGTGGGAATCAGCACCTCTCCTCGCCTGTTATCTTGCTGCTTCTCTCAACGCCTGCATCCCGAATAAGCCCCGCCCACCCCAGGTGCCATGTCTGATCTCAGCTGGTCTCCACATTGAAAATGAGCCCGGCCGGTGTGGTTCAGTGGTTGAGCATGAACCTATGAACCGAGAGGTCACGGTTCGGTTCCAGGTCAGGGCACAGGCCCAGGTTGTGAGCTCCATTCCCAGTGTGGGCGGTGGGCAGGAGGCAGCCGATCCATGATTCTCTCTCATCGTGGATTCCCTCCCTCTCCCTCTCCCTTCCTCTCTGAAATCCATGAAAACATATTTAAAACGGGTTGGCCCGGCAGTCAGTTCCATGCCTGGTGGTTCTCCGTCCACCCACAGACTAGCATTCGTGACACATCCCTACGCCTTCCGAAGAACTGGGCCATTTATTTATTCGGTGCGACCCTGAGGACTAGCTGAAGTCTGATCAGAAAATCCTGATCAGCTGCATTTGTTGGGGCAGACAGACTATTGACATAGAAATAAGTGGGCACTGCAGCTGAGATGGCTGATGACTGCCCTATTTATTTTAATTTGATGCTCACTCAAGGGTATATTTCTCGGTAAGAGAAAGAGAGATTGCGAGAGAGAGAGGAATATCCATGTGATAGAGAAACTCTGGTTGCCTCCTGCAGGAGCCCTGAACGGGAAACGAACCCACAACCTTTTTGGTGTACAGGGTGATGCTCCAACTAACCAAGCCACCCAGCCAGGGCAAAAGGAAATTCCATTTTTCTAACAGAGTTCCACAATGCCCTGTGGTGGCTGTTGGACAGAAGGCCCATGCCTTTTACCTACAGAGAGGCCAGCCCAGGAGTTTGAGTAGGTGTTTTGTCACACCTAATGTGGGTGGAACCTGTTTTTTGGGGGGAATCTGGCGGGTATTTCAGGTGCTACATGATTTCTTCTGCATCAGCTACCCCTGGGCCTTGCACTGTGTCCCACAGAAACGTGTCTCAGCAAACGCGACAGGCATAGGAGACGGGAACAGGCCAGCGACATCAAAAGACTGCCAGAAACATGGTCTCTGTGCATTAAATAAATATATGAAGCGATCCCCGCTAAAATATTAATGGGTACTTCTCTTCCCCTGGGAATTCAGATCATTAAAACTTTCCTTTGTCATCCTATCAGTTTTATAGCGATTATAAATTATGTATATGATCATAAATGAAAGATCATATTTATAGTATATTAAAAAAAAAAACCCGGGCAAACCATTAACTATAGGAGAAATCAATAACATTTTCAAAAATGTGTCACACCGAGACCTTCAAAGGATAGATTTTTTTTTTTGATACTTAATATTTGCTAAAGCAAGGAGGGAGAAGGAAGTCATAAAAGTTATTTTTATAATGCCATCCTTACGTGAATGCACAGATTAGCCAAAAAAAAACAGCAAATACAGGTTCAAGAAACCTATTTAAAGCCGGCCATAATGTATTCGTACTTTAAAAGAAAAACACGCAGAGAATGATAAATGCCAAGTGCTCGTTGCTGAAAAAACTTCCCAGTATCTCAAGATGTCTTCATCCTCCCAATCTTTCGTTCCCGCGCGTTAAGTAGAATGCGACGGTAGGCTTAATCACCGTCTATTTCGGTAGCTCACTTTGAAGAGCGCCCCTATTTTTATCCCTCAGGTGGGGTGTTCTGACTTCTCCGTCTCCTTCAAAGTCTGCCACCGAAGCCCACATCCACGTGAAAGGCACCCTTTGTCTCGCACCCACGCCGAGGGCGCCCCCTGTCTGTCCTGCCCTGTCCTTCGCTGCTGGTGGCCTGGTCCCCTCTCCCCCGGTCTGTGACACGTTGCTCTCGGATGTGTTGGCGTCCGCTCCTTAGAGTTCGGGGTTCACTCCCCGTCGTCAGGACCAGCTGTGGGAGCTGCCTAACAGAGCAGCCTGCGCGGGCATCGCTGGACAGACAGTCCTAACCGCGGGGCCTGCCCGCGGAGACGGGCACCAATCAGCCGACCTGGAAGAAGGGCCGGGTTGCCTGCTTTTGGGGCTTTTAAGGGACGCACGCGATCCCGGAGTCCTGATCGGACAGAGGGGACCATCTCGTGGGGGAGAGAGAGAGAAAGCATAAGCAGCAGCCACTGGTTTTCTAGGATGAAAGAGAGCCCTCCGTAGCTCAGGAGCGGTTCCTTCCTGAGGCCATCCATCCCACCCCAGAAGGCATCGGTCCCTGAATCAGAGACTCCAGATGGAGGCACCGTGTCCTCGGACCCGCCACACGCGGGCTGTGTGACCCCGGGACATCTCTGCACTGGCTCCGCCTGTAAAACCGAGCTGTGGGGGCCCCTGCCTCCCAGGAGAAGGGGGTGTGCTCTGAGGGTGTAGAAAGGCCCCAGTGGCGGTTGGTAGTTAGCCCCGTCCTCCCCCGGGCGGTAGCTGTGAGGATGGACCGGCTGGGCTGTGGCGGGGGGGGGGGGTGGGGGGGAGGGGGGAAGGAGACAGGGTGTGGGGGTAGCGGGGGAGAGCTGTCGCACGGGCCAGGTGCTCCCTGCGTGGATGTCCTGCGTTCCGAGTCGCTCCTGCTGCATGTAGATCATTGCCACAGTATTTTTATTGATTTCAGAGAAGAAGGGAGAGAGAGAGATACAGAAACATCAATGATGAGGGAGAATCATGGATCAGCCGCCTCCTGCACGCCCCACACTAGGGATTGAGCCCACAACCTGGGCATGTGCCCTTGACCAGGAATTGAACTCTGACCTCCTGGTTCATAGGTCGAGAGGCTCCACCACTGAGCCGCACCGGCCGGGCCCTGTGGAGAACTTTTGATGTAAAGGGTCTGAAAGGATGTGGTTTCAAAGGGGTGTTTTCTCCTGTTGGGGCGGGGCCCATCGGGAGCAACCGTGACTCCCAGGACGCTGGTGATGCTCGCTGTGCAGGAGCCCAGTCCCCTTTTACTCCCCATGCGCCCTTTCCCGGGCCCCCGGCCCCCGCTGCGCCCCCATGCCCACGGAGAGCCTGTGCCCTCGTTTTTCACGCCCTCCCGGAAGGGGCGCCCTGGCTCTCAGTGAGGTGACCTCGGGATGAACTCCCGCCGTCATGAGCAGAGGACCGAACGGATAAATAATTGATCTCTCAGAACAGCCGGATCCTGGCAGCCAGGGCCCCGAGGGCTCGAGCGCCCAGGCCCGCAGGAAAGCCTCGCCGCTTTTAGCTTTTTCTTCTGCTTTTTTTTTTTCTTTTCTTTTCCAAATGGATCATTTTTGACAACAGACTCGTAAGGGCAGTCAAGTGTCAAATGCAAAGGAGGCCGGTGCCGCTGCCGAGGGGAGGGCATCTCTATGGACTCATCGCAGAGTCCCATGTGCTGCCAGGTGGGCAGGAGCGGGGGAAGGGAACACAGACGGAGGGGGGGGTGCGTTCGCAGGACCTAGGTCTTGTCGCTCCGACCACGTCCCCATCCTGCACACAGGTCCCTCGTTCCAAAAGGCGCGGTGCACGCTTTCCCGTTCTGCAAACCGCCCCCCGGAACTCTCTGCCCGAAACAAGCAAGCACGCACACTCTCTGTGCCTTTCATTGCTCCTCCAGAGAGAAGCGACGGCGATGAAAACTTTATTCTGTTTTGGCCCAGACAACTCCCCTGTGCATCGCTTTAAAACGGAAAGCTGGATGGCTTGGATGGCCACTGGATATGTCAAGTTTGGGAGCGTTGTCTGCCCCCAAATCACTGCTTTCGGGGGTATTTTTTTCCCCCTTTATCCATCTGTCCTGGGGACCTTTCGCCCTTCATGTGCTGCGTTCCGTGTACTCATCGATGGGCGCCAGATGGATTGTCTCACATTAGGGCGAGAACAATACTTGCTGTTTTGCCACCTCTTGATTTTTGCTTCCTGTCCAAGGTCTCACCAGAGGAATCATCTCGGCGCTCCTAATTGGGAGATGGCTTTTTTCATGAGGAATGTTTTTGTTTGCTGGTCCGTTGTGACCGGGAGCGAATTATAAAACATTTATTCCATTAGCCGGCCCTCCCTGGAGCTGCTTCCCGATTGCCAGCATCACCGGCACAGTCCGCGCGGGGAAGGCTAGCTCGTTTGCATCCCTCCGCCTGCTGTGAGGCCGGCATGTAGATGCTTTCGCCCCAGGAGGCGCCGGTCACCTGGGGCACCTGAATGAATCGCACCCTCCCAGCAGCCCGCCGGCTTTCCTGGCCGCTGATGGAAATCAGAACTGACTGGCGGGCGCTGAGTGTCTCCCATACCACCACCCCCCCTTTGGATTTTGACGATTTAGTGAAATAGATTGGGCATCCCGTGCAGAACACGGTACGGCTTTAGGAAACAAGACTATTCTGTGGGGAGCGGCTACCGTGTTTGGAGAGGTTATGGTGCCAACCTGTGGTCCCACGTGGTCAAGGGCATGTATAGGCTGCGGCGGGAGGTGCAGCAAGCAAACACAGCTGCATGTAACTGTGTAGATTCAGACCCACGAGAGTGTTGTAAACATCTCGACCCCGACCTTTCTTTGCCACGTGGAATCCGGCTAGAAAATAAAGACTCGGCTGGCAGGCCGTGGCGCTGTCTCTCCATCAGAGAGGGCAGTGTCCCTCCAGCCCCAGCTTTATCCTCCGGTCTGTCTCTTCTCAATCCTTCACCGCCCCCTCTCAGGCTCACCGAACCTGACTATGCAGGCCTGGCATGCTGTTCACCTGGCATTTAAAGAACTGTGTGTAAGACTCTGCCATGCCAAAACAATACACGGGCAATGGATCCACTCAGGGGTTTTCGTTGCAACTTCATCACCCAGGAAACCTATTGAGAGTCGGTGCATTTCCCTGGGGGAGGCCTTTGGAACATCACCAGGCGGATCAATGTGTTCTGTTAGGAAAGGTTGTGCATGTCCCTGACAGAAGCTACACGCAAGACGACGTGCGTGTTACGACGCTCTTGTTTCATAAAGAAAAACACCAAAGCCTCTTTATCGACACGAACACGCCGAGCAGAAGTTTGACCTGCGGCATTTGCCTCTGTGAAGTATGATAAAGGGAACGTTGATACTCACACTACTGCCTTCATTATCCTACCGAAATAATGCATGCCATGGAACTGGGCGCAGTTGTTTATCATGGATGTTGTAAGGAAGAAAATCCAGGAAACAGACAGGAGGAGCAGACAAGTACTCATGGTGCGCGCTCTGAGGGCGGGGCAGAAAACAGACACGTAGGCCCCGAGCTCAGGGGTGTAGCGATGGACGGCAGTGATAAACATGCACGTTTATTACGACGTCTGACAGAGGCGGGGAGTGAGGAAAGGGTGTGGCAATCGGGTGACTGAAGGCGTCCCGAGGACGGAATCTTTGTGCCAATATCTGAAGCCCGAATCGGGCCTGACGGAGCAAGGAGGTTATTTAGGAAATGAAGCAACACTGGATGCTAAAGGCAAGGAACAGGCGGATAAAGATGTCGACTGGAGGGCATTTCTCGTGAAGACAGCTCGGGTTGTCCTGCCTGTCCCACTGGCCTCTGCCGACAGCAAACCCTCCAGAGAGCTCAGCCCTGCAGCCGTCCCGGCGGGGAGCCGAGGGTATGGAAGCTGCTGGCTCCTCCCTTCTCCTGCTGATGCTGCGAAGCCAGGCGCCTCCAGCTCGCTGGCAGCGGCGTCGTTTGAGCAGGTGGGCACCTGTCACTGCCCAGGCCGTACCCAGTGCCACCTGAGTGAGCTGCCCACCCCTCTTTCTTCCTTTCTTCCTCCTGCCGCCATGTTCTCATTGGTGCACCCACTAACGCCAGTGTGAGCCGCGGGGAGTACTGGGTATGGGGGGAACCAGCGTGGTCCTTATCTGTGAGCTCAGATCCGATGGGAAGAGACAGATCAAGAAGTAATGATGAGCCGAAACTGGTGTGGCTCGGTGGATAGAGCGTCGGTCTGCAGACTGAAGGGTCCCAGGTTCGATTCCGGTCAAGGGCATGTATCCTGGTTGCAGGCACATCCCCAGTGGGGGGCGTGCAGGAGGCGGCTGATGGATGTCTCTCTCTCATCGATGTTTCTGACTTTCTGTCCCTCTCCCTTCCTCTCTGTGAAAAATCAATAAAATATATTTTTTAAAAAACACATATTTTCCCATTGTGTTCATAGATAGAGCCATAGGTTGTCAGTTTGTAAATAAATAGTGCAAAAGTAGGTGTGGCGTTGTGAGTGTGTAAAACAGTGTATTCTTGTGCTATTGTTTCTTGGCTGTTGCATTATTTTCCTTGGGAACAGCTATAAACCTGCTTTGCCCCCGCCCCGCATATTAACTCGAGAGCGTTCCTTAGAGCCATACTGTCCTTCCCTCGGGATGGGCCTGATGATCTTTAAGATGCCCGCCCACACCCCTTCGATGTACAACTGAAATGTTGGACTTGGGCTTCACAGACCCTGACGTTAAACTCTGTGTTCATTCGGTAGAAATTCGTTTTCTCCCTAAACGTTCATGGAGGCGGGCGATCTCCATGCATCTTCATGGGGAGTTGGGTAAATGTGTATTTTGTGTGTCTGTGGGCTTGAAACATAATATGTTAGATGTGTCTGCATTTTTTGTTATTTCCTCCACTTCCCACCTGTTCCGTGAGTGGAACTTGTTAATGACTGAGATCCTTATCCCGTTCTGGTGAGGGAAAGAGAGACTCTAATCGTGAAGTCTGCGCGGCTGGCAGTTCCATCGCTTTCCCCTCTTGGAACTCGCGTGAGCTGGAGAAAAACTAGACGCAAAGAAGCAAGGGCTGGACGGCGGCTGTATGCTTCAGGAGAAGAGTTTCCCAAGGAAAGCTTCTTTAAAATAAAACGCTGTAAATAAAAAATAAAAAAATAACACACGTCCGTTTAAAGACCCAGTTTTATCCAAGCCCTCTTCACAGTGCGGTGAGTGAATTATCCCCAGCCTCAACCGCGCATTCCATGGAAAGCCCTGGATCTTGTGAAACTTAACGCGTAGCGTTGCTAGCAATCAACCCGCCGACTTCTGAATCCAGACAGTTTGTTCTGTGTTGGAACTGGAGTACCCAGACCCTGACGTTAAATTGCATTGAATCAAAACAGACGTGATACTTGGGCACATAACTTTTTAAAAAATATGTTTTCATTGAATTTTAGAGGGGCAGGGAGAGGGAGAGAGAGAGACAGAAACATTTTAGGAGAAAAGTTTCCTGGAAGAAGCCTTCTCCACTTCTGCTCCTTAAAAATAAAACGGTCAAGCCAAAACCAGTTTGGCTTAGTTGATAGAGAGTCGGCCTGCGGACTGAAAGGTCCCAGGTTTGATTCCCATCAAGGGCATGTACATGGGTTGCAGGCACATCCCAGTAGGGGGCATGCAAGAGGCAGCTGATCGATGTTTCTCTCTCATCGATGTTTCTAACTCTCTATCCCTCTCTCTTCCTCTCTGTAAAAAAAAAATCAATAAATATATTTTAAAAAAATAAAAATTAAAAATTAAATAAAACAGTCAAATAAAAGAACGGCGGGGAAAAGACCCAGTTATCTGAACGCTCTTCACGTGATGGGGAATGAATCCACTTCAAAGCCATAGAAAAAGCAAAAAGAAAACCCTCAGTGAGGAAGCTCTAAAAAAGTTACGTGCCTGCACGGCCTGTGTGGCTCAGGGATTGAGCGTTGACCTATGAACCAGGAGGTCACAGTTAGGTGTCCAGTCAGGGCACATGCCCAGGTTGCAGGCTGAATCCCCAGGTGGAGGACAGTGGGGAGTGGGGGGGGGGGGGCGCGTGGGGGGGAGCTGACAAAGATCCCCTCTCATCATTGATTCCCCTCTCATCATTGATGTTTCTGTCTCTCCCTCTCCCTTCCTCTCTGAAATCAATAAAAATATTTATTTTTTAAAAAGTTATGTACCTGAGTATCACATCTGTTTTGATTAAATAGAGACATACGGGCCCACCCCAAACACTCTGGCCAGAAACCCCTGCCGTGGGGGGAGTCTGAACTACTTTTTTTTTTTAATATATTTTATTGATGTTTTTAGAGAGAGGAAAGGAGAGGGATAGAGAGTTAGAAACATCAATGAGAAACATCGATCAGCTGCCTCCTGTACGCCCCTTACTGGGGATGTGCCTGCAACCAAGGTACATGCTTTTGATGGGAATCGAACCTGGGACCTTTCAGTTAGCAGGCCAACCCTCTATCCACTGAGCCACACCAGTTTCGGCCTGAACTACTTTTCAGTGAGATGCAGGTGGCTTCTCGTAACCACTGGGAAATGCTGGAGCCTGCAGCGTGGCACCTGTGTCTGCAGGTTTGTGGAATTCATCAGGGCCGTGGGGACACAGGGTGGTTGGGGGTCAAGTTATTGCCTAGTTTGGAGGTCAGCCTCGCACAGGCTGCGTCCCTCAGCTAAGGAGCACCCGCTTCCCGGGGCCTGCCAGGTCCTTAGTCTCAGAGTGTACCCCCTTAGGTCCGTCCCAGCACCGACAGCTCCCTGCGTGGCATTGAGAGGCTGGAGGACGATGCCACGCCTCCAGCCAGAGCTTCTCTTCCCTTCTGTTCCGTAATTTCCTCTCCGGTGGTCAGGCTAGAGTTGACCTTCCCAAGGTCAAAGGCTTCACTGCTTGCTTACTGTCACCCTATATCCCTGTCGCCAGCCCTTGCAAGGTGTCCAGGGCTGTGAAATGTTCACGATCTCTTGTTCTTTTATTTCTAAACTAGAGGCCTGGTGCATGACATTTGTGCACGTGGGGGGGGGGGATCCCTCAGTCCGGGAGCCCTCAGGGTATGTTGGCAGTGGGACACCCTCAGCGCTGCTGTGGAGACAGGAGAGGCTCCGGCCCCTGCCGCTGTGCTCACCAGCCCTGAGCCTGGCTTCTGGCTGAGCTGGTGGGAGCACACTGAGCACCAGCAGGCAGCTCCTGCATTGAGCATCTGCCCCCTCATGGTCAGTGCACATCATAGCCACCAGTCGTCCTGCTGGTTGGTTAATTTGCATATTAGCCTTTTATTATATAGGATATTACTTGTTTTTGGTGGCCGGTTCAAACAGTGTCTTCTAGTCACACTTATGTTGGACATTGTTTGCCAGAGTAAGGAATAACAGTGAAAAGAAGCGAGGTCTCGATGTAGTAAATACATGTTTCTAAAGACACTTCCTCAGAGCTGGTGGTACCTGGGTGAGCAGGGGCAGGGGATGGGGGGGGCGGGGAAAAAGGGGTGCCAAGTAAGGAAGATGACCAGCCCAGATTCCCTGGGAGAGGACTGTTTTCCAAGGGATGTGAAGACACTGCCAATTCACTGACGTGGGGCCCTCTGCCTCCGTGTTTTCAAGGTCAGGTTCACCGATGGAATGAATAACTACTGAGTCCTCGGTTCTTCCTTTTAGACAGAAGGGGGCTGCTACTCAGCGGGCCACTGAGACACAGTGCGATCAGGCCAGTGCGGTCAGCCTGTGGACCCCTTCCCGAGAACTGCACCGGCTGTGCCCTAGTGGGTGTGGCTCTGTGGGTTGGGTGTGTCCTGTGCACCAAAGGTCACTGGTTGGATTCCAGAGCAGGGCACCTGCCTGGGTTGTGGGTTCAATCCCTGGTCAGGGTGAGTGCTGGAGGCAGCTGACCGATGTTTCTCTCACATCAGTGTTTCTCCCTCTCTCTGAAACCATTCAAAAATATTTTTAAAAAATCACATGAGATGTTGTTCAGGTGGCAGACGCTCACACACATGTTTCCAAGAGGAGGTGGGCGTGTGCCTGCCCCTCTTCCGGGGAAACTTAACTGTAGCCCGGCCCCCAAAATTGATGCACTGTTTTCTCGGTGGAGGGCCTTGGACTTGAGAGTGGTGACCCTGGCCTCCTGTGCCAGACCAGTAGCTCATCTACAGCTGCTGAGTCAGAGGTGGGACTGGGCCAGGCCTGACCCTGCAGGTGCTGAGTCAGAGGCACGGCTGGGCAGGCCTGACCCTGCAGCTGCTGAGTCAGAGGCGGGGCTGGGCCAGCCTAGGTTCTAGGGAACTCTCCAGCTGTTGGGACACACACTGCAATTTGCTCTGGGGACCTGGCAGACCCCTGCCTTGCTGATTCATTGTTTTCATTACCAATTCCTGCACTGGTGGGGTCCTGCCGGCCTGGCCCCAGTCAGGGCGGATCGGAGCCAGGGCTATTGTGAGGAGGACATAGCAGGAGGTTGGCCGGCCAGCCCACCTCAATCCAAGATCCAGTCAGCCTGATCAGGTCCCAGCTGGCTCCGGCTCCGGGGAGGGTCTGTGGGTGGTGGGCTAGATGGCCACACCCCTGAATGGGGTGGGGGGTCACTTGGAGGCAGAGCTGACTGGGAGGAGGGGCTGAGAGCCTATCTGGGTGGTGGGGGCCCATTTGGGCGGGGCCAGCAGGGGGCAGGAGCCCCAGGCAATTGGCCAGCTGGCCCTGCCCCTGATCAGGGTTGGCGGCAGCGGTGATCTGGGGTGGGGCCAGCCGGAGGGAGAGGCTACAGGCCCATAGGGTGGCGCTGGTTTTCCTATGTATAGATGGGGTGTTGATAAAGCCCAGAGCTCCTCCCTCTCCCATTTCCTCTGTGGGGGTGAGGCAGGTGGAGTGTGGTTGAAGGAGCCATGGAGGAGACATGGGTGCTGCCTCAGCCTTAGTTGTAGTCACCTGACTTGTCCTCACACCAGAAGTGATGGTGTGTGTGTGTGTGTGTACTGAGTGCATGTGTGTGAGTGTATGTGCACATGTGAGTGTGCATGTGTGTGTGTGTGTTCACGCCCAGCCATGTACGTTCACGTGCTCTTTAGCACAACAATCTACTGCTTGAAAAGCAGCTCCTTCGGAGGTAACCCTTCAGGCTCGGCCTTCAGAAGCGTCAGGGCCGGAAGCCGTGGCAGCGAGTTCTGAGACTGACCAGGCAGAACCAGGAGGGGAGCGCCCGCTGACAAGAGCAGCTTCTGCTCTCGCCCGAGCGCCCGGTATAGAGTCAAGCTTGCCCTTCCGGCACATCGCCCAGCGACCGGCTCACTTTCAGTTTCCTGTTTGGGACTTGAAACTCATTCCTGTATCTTTAAATTCCGGTACACGCGACTCGATGTTGTCCTGGCTATTGTTTCATTAGATACAACATTGGTAAACACCGGGAGTGGGTAGTTTGTAAATTACCCATAATGCTCAAGGCCTGTCTTTCCACCCCAGCGGTGTGCCCTGTTGTCTGTGTGATTGTCTTTGAGTGATAGGAAGGCTCTGCATTCCATGCCAAACATGCTAAGGTGTATGTTTTTATGTCTCTGTCCACCCATCCATCGATTCATCCACCCATCCATCCATCCATCCATCCACCCACCCATCCATCCATCCATTCACCCATCCATCCACCTATCCATCTACCCATCCATCCACCCATCAATCTATCCACCCATCCACCCATCCA